>JABXWE010011969.1:0-28821 GCA_014611495.1 Limonius californicus | reverse complement strand
AAAGACCAAAGTAGCTTTAATATCCAATATTTTAAATTTTGTTGTGAGCACACAAAGGCATATTGATTTGAAAAGAACTGACATTTAACAAATAATAATTCACATCCAATTAGGATATTTCTTAAATTGTTTGGTGAATATTCTCTGTAATAAAAGACCGAAGTAGCTTTAATATCCAATATTTTAAATTTTGTTGTGAGCACACAAAGGTATATTGATTTGAAAATAATTCATATTTAACAAATAATAATTCACAACTAATTCGGATTTTTTTTTAATTATTTAATGCATATTCTCTGTAATAAAAGACCGAAGTGGCTTTAATATCCAATATTTTAAATTTTGTTGTGAGCACACAAAGCATATTGATTTGAAAAGAACTGACATATAACAAATAATAATTCACATCCAATTAGGATATTTCTTAAATTGTTTGGTGAATATTCTCTGTAATAAAAGACCGAAGTGGCTTTAATATCCAATATTTTAAATTTTGTTGTGAGCACACAAAGCATATTGATTTGAAAAGAACTGACATATAACAAATAATAATTCACATCCAATTAGGATATTTCTTAAATTGTTTGGTGAATATTCTCTGTAATAAAAGACCGAAGTGGCTTTAATATCCAATATTTTAAATTTTGTTGTGAGCACACAAAGGCATGTTGATTTGAAAAGAATTGATATTTAACAAATAATAATTCTCATCCAATTCGGATATTTTTTTAATTTACTGGTGAATATTCTCTATAATAAATGATTAAAGTAGTTTTACGATCCAATATTTTAAATTTTGTTGTAAGCACACAAAGGCATATTGGACTGAAAATAATTTATGTTGAAGAAGTAATAATGCTCATCCGATTCGGATATTTCTTAAATTTTTTAGTGAATATTCTCTATATTAAGGAACTGACAGTTTGAATACCCAATATTTTTATTTTGTTTCGAACGCACTATGGAATGTAAAAAAAAACTATAGCAATAATAGTTTTTAACCTATTTTACATTTAAAACTTAAATCATTGATTATATTAACGCCACATTGCTATTCACTTTTGTGAATGTAACTTTTACCGTCATCCCGTCTAGAATAAATTATTGTTGTTCTCCTCCTTTGGTATCAAATATGAGTCTTAGTTGTGCGACTAGAAACTATCATAGTTGCTCGTGCCAATGCAGTTCATAGACAATTCTGATATTCTGATTCATATTTTTAAAATTATATAATTTTGTAAGTACTATTTAACAAAATTTAAATTCGTAGATTACACGTGCTTTCCAGGTAATAAAAAACTAGTAGTTTTGACGATGACTTGATTAAATATATTGTAAACGAAATCGCATCCAGTTGTCCTTTCTTGACAAAGCAGTATTAATTGGTAGGTACAGTGAGTTCCCCACTCAATCTCAAATATTCAGCTAGATATATATGTACATGAAATGTTAACTACTAATCAGTTTTAAGCTCGTGGAACAAGTTGTTCGATTGCTATTATATTATAGCAACAGTTGATATATTTTTAGTATATTATAAATTAACGTATAAGAATGTTCAGTAAGAAAAGTGAATTTTCGCACGCCTATCTACCAACGCAAGTCGATGGTCAGTACAGGAACAATTGCAGCGCAGTGTGGAATAGAATGGGTAATTTGCTAATTTTGATTATTTTTTGGTTTTAATAACAAGAAGTGAATGATAGGTTGTAATAAAAAGTGCAAGGTAACAATCAAGATTAACAACAACCGAAATAAAGTGCAGCGTGTAGTTAATTCAAGGAAGTATACACAATTGCGGAAGTTTGTAAAAGATACGATTCACGACCTTCGCGCTAATAACCATCACTAAATAACTTTGAATAGATTACAGTAAATATCAGTCATAATATTGCAATTAATACTTAATTTAGTTTTTTTATGGAAAACTTTCACGCAAGCTTATTTTACGTAAAATTTTGTGCTGTAGTTATAAATAGCTCTTCCAACACCTTCATTCTTGCTTTATATGTAAAACGAATCTTGCTAGTTTTAGTATAAAAAATAACATAACATTAAGATCAAATGTTGTTACGTAAATGCTATCAAAATTTTGGTTTTTGGACACGAAAATCCGAGTGTTATCACTAATGATTCTAAGATTTTTCTGTAATATAGTTAAATTTTGTTTATGTGTTAAGTAATGCAAAGTTATTAAGAGTTACAATCAAATTGCATTTTATTATTAATTAATAACAATTAAACGAAGTAAGGCAACAAATTAAGAACAAAACGATAACTAGAGATTTAAGTAACACTTGAGAATCGATAATCCATGTCTCTGTTAATATAAATCCAGTAGTATTCAATCATTTTGCTCGTCGTGCCCATAGAGACACTTTTCACTCAACTTTGTACCCCCAAAGTTTTTGGTGAATAACTTAAGTTATGCATAATTAAATTTAAAATAAATTAAATCCAAACTAATGAGAAAGAAATGTTTTTCTGTAGCTCTGATCATTCACGAAATGTATATAAAATTTTACTTACCCCCTTGTCTTGGTGTATCCCAGGGGTACGCATACCCCCGGTCGAATACCACTGGTCTAATCCAAACAACATTCAGTGATCCAAAAGCCACACATATTATATATTTAATTTTTTTTAGTATAGGCTGTACCGCTCGGTATACGGTCAAAAATCAAACAATGTAATAAAACACATTATTCTTATATTAATATAATAAATAGACTTTGTTTTACATAATATGGTAGTATGAACGTTGTGTTTGCAAAAATGAATTACAAAAAAAATGTCAACATAAACCTGGAAATTTAGGTTTTGATTCTGATGTTAGAAATTATTCATATGCCCATAACAACCATAAATTGTAAATATTTAGCAGTAGAGAAGAAACATTTTACAATTAATATCTGCTGAATCTGTAATTACGTCAATTAAAAATAAATGAACCATAGCAGAACTCCCACACCGTTTTGCCACACTTCAGTTAGACAGATGAAGGTGTTTACATATTTTTGAAAACTAACCTTGTATACCTCACAGAGTACCAATATTGAATCACTGACCGTTACAATTGTATTACTCGGTCATGTTCTGTATTACTTGATCAAGGCGAATTTATTTAAAATAAACAATACATAAAGATATTCTGTTTGCTGTCTATTTAACAATTAATAAAATTAATCAGGCACATCTTATCCAAAACAATAGTTCCCACCCGTTTTGCATTAATATATTTTTCATTGTTTTTATAACATTTTTGACTTATTTCTTCAACTTTCATTTACTATTTTTTCTTTTTCATTATCCGTAGTTTTCCTAATTTTAACAGTTTTAATTTATTCTTTTATTAATCACATTTTTTACCAGTTTCTGCACACAACTATATATTTACTTATTTATTTTAATGTTGTTGTTTTAATATCTGCATATCAATTTATTATTAATTGAGTTTCAATGGTATTTCCTATTTTAGATCAAACACCAATACAAGACGGCTCTTCGATATCACAATGCACCACGGCTACAGATATATCTGCCTTGGATGTACCATCAACACCAGATGAATCTTTAGATAACCAGAAAACAGAAGTTCGAGAAGATATTCTCAAGATTACGCGACCTGAGCTGACGTCTCTACCAACGAAAGAAAAATACGACAAGTCACTTAATTCGAAAGACTTCATTAACAGTTCAGACAGTATTAACATTTACGCAGGAGCCACAATTAAGAAACCACGACTATTTAATCAGGTAGCCTACTGATGTTCTTACCTACTTAATTTTTTTCATCATTTCATCATGCTACTACAGTAGAACTCGCCTAGAATGGACTTCACAGGACAGTCAATTTGAGCCCATCATAACCGAGTGTCTATCTTACCCGATTTTTTTTAAAGTTGGAAACAAAATTAAATTGTGAGTTGTAAACAACACAAGAAATAGAAAAATATAAAATTCTTCTTCAAGTGCTTTATCTCTCACGAGACGTATCGATCTTCTCTCATATGCCAGTGTTGCACATTTAAAGTGCCACAGACATAGAGGACCTACAGCTTAACGTGGGCTCCGAATCACGGAACATGTAAACACTTCTACTCCACAGAAGATTTACCTTGTAGAATACCTCGCTGGTTTGCCATTGCTTTGCGAGGGAGAACGGCCGTTAACAATGTTCCGGTACTGGGAATTGAGCCCAGGACCTTCAGCGTAGAAATCTAGCGCTAACTTGTAGCAAGCGGCCACCTCAATATAAGATTATGTTACAACAAATCCGCATCTTTTCTTTGAATGACATTTTTCTTTAAAACATATCATTTAAAGCAATCTGTATTTTGTTCAATTGATGAAGAATTTCACTTTTCTGAAAGTATTGTTGTAAGATTTGAAAAGATTTTAAGGCTTCTGAATAAATCACTTTAATTTGCTCCGGCTGTTCTTCCACTTCTTCCTTGCCATTAGAACGAAATTCTTCAGTGACCTCTTCGTTTGTTAATTTCTGGACAGTTACAACATTGTCATGAAGATGGACATAATCTGTAAAAAGATGTCCACACATTTTTGAACTGCAACCCAGTACTCAATCTTATCCTCTGGATTCCAATATTTCTCAGTTAATGAACTCCTTTCCTTTACCAATCCTGCATGTCTAAAATAATTATGGATAGTGTCTGCAGATATATTCTGCCAAGCAAGACTCAGTATGTTCATGGCGTGCAAAATTATTAAAGCTTTAGCATAATTGGAAACTTGCATTTGAACGATTCTCAGCAACATCTATTTTCTATAAGTTTGTGTAAAGCTCCATATGACACCCTGGTCCATCAGTCGCAACACGGAGGTTGGGCGGTTGTTCTTGGTGGAAAACTTTTCGGTTATCTCGGGATTCGGGGTCGCATCCACGATATGAGGTTAATGATTCACCGTGAATCCCCAACGGAATTTGGTGAAGATATAATGGACTTTTAGCGAATTTTTATTCCATTACAAGTCTAAGTCAAAGTCTATTATAAGCGAGTCCATTATAAATGGATTATACTGTATATTAAATAGTACTGTATTGTAATAATATTTTTCTAGTGTTCCATTGTTCTAAAAGTATTCCGCGTATACTCCATAAATCCATACCGATTGCAATCATTCATACAGCATTATAATTCTACCAGTTTAATATAAATCATTCATTCCAGGTTCTTACTTCGGTTTCTGTCGCGTTAGTGTCAACGGTAGTGGGATTTGTATCAGCATATACGTCACCTGCAGCAGATAGCTTAAAAAAGCAGCTTGATATAAGCGATGAGCAGGTATGACTCATACATGGTTTTTTTAAATATAATCAAAACAATAGGAATGTATTTTATATACAAAGACTACAAGTGTTTTTCAACTTATGACGTCAAACTTTTTTAATTTTCAAACGTTTGGTGAATATTTAATAATTTCTAAACTTCAAATTCTGATTCACTTTTATCACAAGTATACAGTAACCGCTAATACAAAGTTCTATTGCAGGTTTCATGGATAGGTGGATTGGTACCACTAGGTGCTCTCATTGGAGGTTTAGCAGGAGGACAACTAATTGAAATATTAGGTCGAAAGCGAACCATTCTCTTCACAGATGCATTATTCATGGTGTCCTGGATATGTATCGCCATAGCAGCGGATGAATGGTATTTATACGTAGGAAGAGCAATCGCCGGATTTGCAGTTGGCGTAGCATCGTTAGCACTACCAGTATATTTAGGAGAAACAATTCAACCCGAAGTACGGGGAACTCTAGGGTTATTACCAACTGCATTTGGAAATATAGGGATATTAATATGTTTCTTGGCCGGAACGTACTTATCATGGAGAAATCTCGCGTGGTTAGGAGTAGTATTACCACTACCTTTCTTTATATTGACATTTTTAATTCCTGAAACACCAAGATGGTACGTCTCTAAAGGTAATGAAAAGCATGCTTATATGTCGTTGCAATGGCTTCGAAGTAATGAAGTGAACGTTCAAGAAGAATTCGCAAGATTACTTAATTCCCAAAAGGAAGCGGCTCTAAATCCTAAATCCCACATTTCCGAATTGTTGACACGATCCAATTTAAAGCCGTTGCTGATATCTTTGGGACTTATGTTTTTCCAACAGCTGAGTGGAATTACTGCCGTTATATATTACACTACAGAAATCTTTAATATGTCAGGATCTACTATAGATGAACATTTATGCACCATCATAGTTGGTATTGTAAATTTCATATCTACCTTTATTGCAACCATCTTAATAGATAAATTAGGTCGAAAAGTTTTGTTATATATATCTAGTATTTCTATGATTATCACACTAGGGGTTCTTGGTACCTACTTCTATTTATTAGATGTAGACGTTCCAGTTTCAAAGTATGGCTGGTTGCCCCTGGTCAGTTTTGTATTGTATGTATTAGGTTTCTCACTCGGATTTGGTCCTGTTCCTTGGTTAATGTTAGGAGAAATTTTTCCAGCAAAAATCACAGGCCCCGCCGCTTCAGTAGCAACTGCATTCCACTGGTCTTGCACCTTCATAGTAACAAAGACTTTCATGGATATTATTAACGCTATAGGTCGCCATGGGACATTTTGGTTGTTTGCTATTATGTGCGCTGCCTCGCTAGTCTTTGTTATCTTATGGGTTCCGGAAACCCAAGGTAAAAGTTTGCATGACATAGAACAGAAGTTTTTGAAAACAAAGAAACAACGGACAAATTCAATTACAGAAGTAAGACCTTTACCTTTCGTATTGTAGACCTGTGATAGGAAAAGGTTACATTTTTAGGAATGACTAAAACATGTCAGACGATGCAGATAAATGAAGAGCGAATGTATATGTTACGTATACATTCCGAAATCAGCAAATTGACAAAGCGGCGTGTAAGAAAACTGAAGACGCCTTCATTTGTTTAAAATAAATCATAATCGAAATTTAAGAAGACCGTTAGTCTGATTTTTGAATTTAAACGTAACTAATACATATGAAGGTGTGATGATAAAGACATACTTTTGTAGAATTTTCATAACGTTATTGGTATAAAACGATAGGTATACCTACGAATTGCAAATGCAAAATAAATCCAAAGGATTAATATAGACATGTATATGGTATTCTGCAAACCCGTTCTTTAAAATTACTAAATTGTTAATATTAATTATAAACAAATAAATAAAAGCAATTTCTATAAGAGCGTAGAGGTAGTCAACAATGACAATATTACTTTACCTAAGTATGTGTATTTGCTCTGTTAGTTAGTCAATGTAAATATTTAAATATAAACTCACATGACTTTTGTATTTTTACCAAATAAATTATTGTTTTGTATATTTTTGTATATTACTAAAACTTAAATCATTCATTAATTTAAAAAGTGTTATTACTGTTTGGTTGTAATTATAACAAAAATGCCTTAGTTAGCCAACTGACCTTGTTAAGTACATATTTTTCATGGCACTAACTACAAGGTAACAGATTTATTGGAATGTAATAGCTCTGACAGTTCCAATTCCAGTTTTTCTAAAAAGTCATTTAGGTACCATAGTTTCTGTTACCTGCAACTGCAGAAAGCGACTAAAATAAGAACAACCGTCTTCTGTTTTTGGTGAGCATAATGGCAGTTAATTCTTTGCATATCAGCAATTCAATTTTTTTTAATTACCAAATTTAGTTTAGGCAACCCACCTTTGTACTTCGAACATCTTGTTGCTATTAGAATTTAGCCAGTTTCGCCAATAATTTCAAATCACCTACAGCACGATGAGCAAAAATATTGACAACTATACAAAACGAACGGTCAACTTAGTTTAAAGTATCACAATCTTCATTATAGTTATTAAATTAAAGTTTACTAGCTGAACCCGTGGGCTTCGCTTCACGCTTTCTTTGATAACTTATTTTAAGCAATAGTGTGTCACTTTTGCAAAGCTAAGTAGGTAAGTCATTTTATTCGGTTGATGTTTATCTGTTAATTATAAAATGCTGATAACTTTGTTATGAGGCACTTCTACAAAACCATTAAAACACATTCACACAATAGTTAATATTTTGTATCGGTAAGAACAGAATAAACACCTAACCATTGTTATAAATGCCACTGCAAATGGTACTTTTTAATTTAATAAACGTAAATCAGTGATACACTATTCTTTTTTACACGACACCTCAGAACATAATGAATTGGTGCACGACACCCTCAAATCTAAACTTTCAGACGCCTATGTTGAAATAGGTACGAGGGCTGTTCTCTTTCTGCTGAGCCTAGTAAAGTAATACTCAATTTATTGACAAAACACATTTATTTCTAATTTTTCAAAGTATTCCCCTCCACAGTCAATGCATTTTGGCATCCGTAAAAACCAATCTTCAAAACAATTTCTCCAATCTTCCCGCGTTAGGTTATTTATTTCATTTTTAAATACGTAAACTGCTTCTTCGGCCGATGTAAAACGTAAACCCCGTAACTTATTCTTTACACGCGGAAATAAAAAGAAATCAAAAGGTGCAAAATGATCCTTCTTGGACGTTTCTCGCGGACATTTTGGAGAACTTGAGGCAAACAAACTGTAGTGTACCATTCAGCATTAACAGTACGATGATCCTCCACTGCTACAGTGGAAACATGTCCAGTAATTCCAAAAAATGTGGCGACCATCTTTTTATTTCGGCTTTTTTCACAAACAACTTTTGTTGAAGACGATTCGTTCTCAAAGACCCAAACAGCCGACTGTTGCTTTTTTTCGGGATGATGGCAGTATATGTACACCAAATGAGATGATGCATTGTCAAAGCAATCCAGTGTAGGTCTGCACCATGCCACACGGTTTTCCTTTTTAACTGAGTCAAGTTATGGGCAATCCAACGGGCACAAAGCTTACGTACCAAATGTTTGTGTAAAATGGTCTCAATTGCTTTCCCATCAATTTTCAAAAGTTGCTTGAATACTCCTGGCAGTAACATGTCGGTCCTCTTCAATCATATTTCATACAAGACCAATATTGTTTTCGGCAACTGTCATTTTTGGCTTAGGAGCTTGAAAGTTATCATTTAAGGAAAGTCGACCGCGTTGAAATTTATTGTACCACCGCTTTACGGTAGCTAAGGAACACGCTGGGTCACCAAACACTCGATTGATTTCCTCAAAGCATTCTTTACGACTTAAGCCACGCGTGAAATTGTAAAAACTCGCAGCTCGATAATACTTTTTATTCAATTCCATGATTTCTTGGGGAAATGATTACTTTAAAATTATGTATTTTAAAACCCTTCAAGTATATTTGACAACTTTCACTATAATTAAATTTGTTAACAACTACGTTAAAATGTCAAGCAAAATTTGTTTGAAAATATCACGGCCTGCTAGATAGGCCCAGCGGAAAGAGAAGAGTCTTCGTCAATTATAAATTATTTAATATTACGTTTCTATCTTGTATTATATGTATTTATAATTTTCTAATCCTACACAGCTCCAAGAAATTAACGCACCAATTATTAATGTTGCGATAAAGAAAAGTAGTGCGCTATCTACTTCAACCAAACGCACGGTATGAATATCTGATACAAACCTGATAGAGACATGTTACTCTTGGTCTGTATCTACATCTATAACTTTGTTAAAAAAAATTAATCAATTTTACACGCACATTTACAATTTACTTGCAGCTTCGTTTTACTTTAAAACATATCAAATCGTGTAGCTCAAACATCAAACATTTGCTTGTACGATCAGTATTATTTAAAATGCAAAGTATCTCAAGAAATTTAAGTCGCGATGAGTGTGTCACAGCCCTTACTTTGTCCGAAGAAGGGTATTCTTTCCGCGCTATCCTGACAGGCTTGGGGTGAACCACACAACCGTTTCTCGGGTCATCCAGCGTTTCAGAGAAACTAACGAACATGACAGGCGACCAGGGCAAGAGCGACCACGTACTACTACCGCTATAGAAGATCGTTTTCTTCGAATGCGTGCACTAACAGAGCGCTTTACCACCACAAGAGCCCTCCAAAGACAACTTTCAGCAGTACATAATGTGCAGGTTAGTATTGACACGGTTCGCCAACGTCTTCTGGAAGGAAATCTGAGAGCCAGATTACCAGCTACTGGCCCATAGTTCACTGCAAACCACCGCAGACACAGATTGGATTTTGCTAGAAACAACTTGAATTAGGAAAATGAAGATTGGAGACGCATTTTGATCACAGACGAGTCCAAATTTTGTTTGGAAAGTTGTGATAGGCGCATTCCAGTTTTTAGACGTCCAAATGAACGGTATGCTCAATGCAATTTTGCCCCCACGACTGCATTTGGTGGTGGCTCAATAATGGTATGGGGAGGCATATCTTTCACGGCCCACACAGACCTACACATCTTCTCCAACGGGCCTTTAAACAGTCAGAGGTACATTACAGATATCCTAGAACAGTATGTTGTGCCATATACCCCATACATCGGAGATAACTTCCAATCAATGCACGACAACGCTCCACACAGCCAGAATTGTGCAAGAATACCTAGACGACGTTGGTATTCCTGTTATGCAATGGCCAGCCAGAAGTCCCGACTTGAATCGATTGAGCACCTCTGGGACATTCTCGGAAGACAAGTACGATGGACCGTCGTTGTCAAGCTGTCATAACAAGTTGAGGCGGAAACACAACCTACCGAACCTGTAAGCTTACAATTTTTCAGTTTTCAAATTTTGATTTTTTAAATTTTTGCGTTGATTGTTGTTAAATTGCTTTGATTGTTGTTAATTTGGATAACATATGGTTTACTTAATATTAAGCATTATCTATGATTAACCGTACTTCATTACATGCAATACTTTAAACAATATTGCGATTGTTAGTTGTGGTGCGTAAATTTCTTGGAGCAGTATATTTCTACCTTTTTATTTCCAAAACTTTTCTAATATGGTATGGCTCTGCAAAACAGAACATGTATCTTTACTTTAACCATGCTTTATTTAATAGTCATAATCATTTGGTTGCTGCAGTTACTTTTTGAAGCGAAAACACAACATATTTACTTCTGAACGCATTACACAACACGATTAACCCACAAATTTCTTAAAGTCTATCGCATGCGGTAAAAATCGGCGTTCGAATTGCTTGACAAACCTTGATAGATTTTTGATCTTCCGCCATTTTAACAAATATTACTTGAAAGTGATGTAGCTGTCACATGTTATAGTTTTTGTTTTATATCTAAAAAAATGATAATAATACATCTAAATAAATAACTTTTTTTTTATTGCTTTATTACTATTTGCAATCACTATAATATTTATAATACTATGAGCAAATTTATTTATTTGTACAGGGGTTAGGATATAAGGGAGCTGATAATCCAGTGATAGTCAGCTCTGTAAATAAATAACTGTCCGAAAACCACCGCTGAATCGATTTAAAAGATGGATATTACACAGTATTATATCCAGTTCTTTGAGCTACTCTACCTAATTTTATATACAGGGTGTCAATTTAAAAACGTACAATGTGTTATGTTCCTGGAAGTAAATAGGCATTGAACTTTTCTAGAAAACGTTTCTACAACATAGAGGAAAACATCATGACTCATAAGGTAACCCTCCCCATTGAACCCCTTAGACTCTAGGTACCCCAACAAAACAAATTCAAATAGCAACCGCCTTTTTATGATATCTCATTGAGAAGCTCCTACAAAATGCTATTCAATAGCAGCGAACATTTTTTTCTGACTCGTTTCGGAAAAATTAAAAAATAAAACTCAAAAAGTTCTGAACCAACTATTGTAATTTAAATTCCAAAATATTAGTTTAAATGTTCAAAATGATTTCCATTATTCTCCAAGCAATACTAAAATCTACTCTCAAATTCTCTCCGAACATTTTGAAAGATTTGTTGCCGAATAGTTCGGATCTCCTTGTAGCAATTGCACGATGGACTGAAGCTGAATTTTATAAACAACAGCTTTTAAATAACCGCATAAAAAGAAGTCTAATGGGGCTAAAATATGGAGATCTTGGAGGCCATTCTATTTCTATTCTATTTTATTTGGTACAACATATGGTTCAAAACCAGTTGTCTCTTCTTTATGTACAAATATATTAATGAATTAATCTTCGAGTTATAGTATACAGTTCTAAACACTTTACTAATCACTCTATGGTAATTGGCTTATAACCAGCAGTCACTCACACTCCCCAAAATACACGCCTTAGAAAGGAACCCAACGTAAGACCAATATTGTTGATAGTATGTCTTTAATTTGGTTGTACCCCGCAAAGGAGCCTGATCAGGAGGGACGTCATTTCAAGAAGATAAGAAATGTTTATACAATACTCTTCTTCCTGAAGTGAACCTTTACTACCTAAATTTCACGATTAAAAATATACAGTAAGGCGATGAATAAGGAACAGTAAATTTACCAACTGTAACCTGTATTCGTTTTTGAAATCCAAAATTAATAAAATATTATTTGCTATCAACACTATCCGAAGAGCGTCTTAATAATAAATAAGTAATAAATGATATATCACATACAGGGTGACTCTGTCAAGATGAATCAGCTTGATATCTCGAATATTTGAAATATTAGAAAAATCACTTTTGGGCAGATTATAATAGGCAGTTCCTCCTATGTATAGGCGCTATCAAACATATGTTTTTCGATATTTAAAAATATTTTTTTTGTATGTTAACACTTTTAGTGTTGATCATTGCTTGCAACTTTGTTCTCTGTCCACTCAATTTGTTAAAAATCGTTTACTTTAAGAGTTTTTCAAAAATAGTTAAATAAATGTTTACAGTTATTCAAGAACCCAATTCGCTTTGTACCACTGAACAACAAGGACACTAACTGGACCGATGTATTAAAATGCCAGGTTACAACAAAAGAAGCACCTAGTTAGGTTAGACTTTTCTGTCTAATTAAATCTGAGATTAGCACTACTCCGGTTTTCCTGTTTTCCTGTTTCCTCCATTTTTAGCTATAGTTCTACTTAAGTAAAACAACATCTATTTTTTCAGTCATGGAGATTTTACCTACAGGTTAGTAGATTACTCTTTTATTATTTGTGTAGATTAATAATAATGGATAGTTTTTAAATCGAAATAAGTACCTAGTGTAAAATTGAATAAACATTTCAATTATCATTATAATATACATAGGATAATAGTTTGGTTCCGGGCACTTCTGGGCTAATATTTTAACTTATTTTGGTAATAAAGCTCAGCAGTTTTGAAAATCTTTAAGAAAAGTTTGTGCATATTTGCACCAATTTAAAATATAGGTTAGTATTTAATGTGTGGGTAACCTAGGTACCTAATTTTACCCTGTAACTTAAGTGATCGTTTTATTTATTTCTTCTTTCAAGGATCTAGTTCTGCTGATATTTTATTAACAAGACGGACCCTGTATGATGTAATCAAATAATCTAACGTGATGAACACAGAAGACCAAATTAGTTTCTTAAAAATATAAATTCAAAATCGTACTAATTGTCTAAAAAATCTAATTTCAAATATAAAATAGAACTTGTCTTACTTTGTGGCTGATTTCAAAAACAAGTGGCAGGAATCCAACAGAAAAGAGAATAGATTTCTTTAAAAAAGAATATGGCTGGAAACTTCCACAACACAAACTTCCATTCGTCTAAAAATAAGAAGAAATGTCGACTTGACAGAAAGATCAAAACGTCAGAAAACCGAAAAGTTGCGATCCCAACATTCTTATGGAGAGCTATCGTATGCTGCGCAAATGAGTCTACGTTCTTCTGATCAAATACACGCTTCTAAAGTCATCAAAGACGTTACGATGACTTCACCAAAACGCGCTTCAAAATGCAGAACTGCTTACAACAAATTGAAAATTCCACAGATAAACAAAACTCGGAGGAACTGAGGCTTTATCTATGTTTATTTATGCAAACCTTATCAGAGAACAATACAATAAAATTAGAAGAAGAGATTTATCTCGATTTCCGTCATATAAAAAATTCAATTATCAAAAAAGGAATGTTATCTTGAATAGGAAGCAATTATTGTCACCCCCGTAAGTAGAAGTACAAAGGCTTCTTGATCATACCGTTTCAAGTATTTTGAAAACCCAGGAAGATCTTTTAAAGAATCAAGGACTAGAAAACTTGGGAAAACTATGTTTGATTACTAAATGGGGATACGACGGATTCAATCAATTAGAATATAAGCAAAGATTTATTACCAATCCCGAGGTAACTGATGCAAATACACTACGCACTACAGAAAAATCCAGAAGAAATGAACAAGTTATTATATGGCAAAATAAAAGGTGTTCGTCGACGAGGTTTTCTAGACCCATTAGATTCCAGTTCGCTCATGAGACTGCTGACCTTTCCAAGTCTGAAAAAATGTACATAGATAATCAGATTATACAAAAAATGTTTTATTAGTAACGCATGCTTTGAAATAAGCCACAAAATGTTCTTTGCAATGGAGAATGGAAAAGTCTGCAATGCATTGACAGAAACCATGTCTACACAACGTTGTTATATCTGTTCTCTTACTTCTAAGGATTTTAACGTTTTAAGTAAAGTATTGCATGCACAGATTAACAAGAAACAGTTCGAATTTGGTTTGTCGGTACTACATACATGGAGAAAGTTCTTAGAATGCATTTCTACATCTTCCTTACAAACTAACTTTGAAAACATGGCAAGCTCGTGGAGAGGAAAATAAAGAAATAGTTGCCAAAAATAAGAAAAGTATACAAACTAGATTCAGAAAGGAGATGGGCTTGATCATTGACAAGCCTAAGCAAGGATTTGGGAACAATGACGATGGAAACACCGCCAGACGTTTTTTTCACGATCCTGAAAAATCAGCAACAATTACAGGAGTTAGTGTCGAAATAATAAAGAGATTTAAAGTAATATTACAAACAATAGCTAGTGGACATCTTATAGATAACGAATTATTCAGAACATATGCATTGGATACTGCAAAAGTATTTGTGGAAACATATCCGTGGTATGCAACCGTGCATAAGATTTTAATTCATCGTCCGGATGTGATCGCTATTGCTTTACTGCCCATTGGGCAACTAAGCGAAGAATCCCAAGGGGCTAGTAATAAAATTTTTAAAAGATACCGAGAAAATTTTACAAGCAAAATGTGTCGAGAAAAAACGAATGAAGATGTGATCAATCGTTTACTGATTGCATCCGACCCCTACATTTCAAGCTTTTAAGAGGCACATACAACCAAACAGGCATTTGATAAAGAAGTTTTAGAAATGTTATTGCCTTCAACAGTGAAGGAATCTTCGGGAAATGAGTTTGGTGATTGCAGTTCAGATTCTTCGGGAAACGAAATAGATGATTTAAGTTCTGATTCCAACTAAATCAATAATGTTTAATTTTCTGCATTTAATAAATATATCTAAATCAATATTTTATTATAAAATATGTTTTTACCATTACCTTCCTTAAAAACTACGAAAACATTTTTTGCCAACTTAACTGCTTTCTGCCTCATTGTGCGCCGACTTAAACGCTTCAGCCGCCTAACTTCCCCATTTCTCCCAGTTCATTTGGATGGATTTCAAGTCTATTATGATATTTCACATACTGTTTTTTGATCTCGTCACGAATGGAAAGAACTTGCAGATTACGCTCAATTACAAAGTTTGGTACATACCAAGGGGCATCCGCCATCACTCGAAGCACCTTACTTTGGAACTCAGCAGAATTTCGAGATTTGAAGCACTGGCGGTCAACCCACAGTTGTAGTCCGTAGGTCCAAATGGGCTTAATTATAGTTTTGTATACCAAAAGCTTGTTTTCCAGCGAAAGTTGCGACATCCGCCCTGGGAGCCAATACAATCGGCTAAATTTTATGCCAAGTTGTTTCCTTTTAGTAAATATGTGCTTGCGCCATGTCATTCTTCGGTCCAGGTGTAAACTAGATATTTTACCTCTTCAGTCTGTGGTAGCCGAGTTCTATGTAGTGCTACAGGTGGACAAGTGCCGATTCTAGTTGCGAAGGTTACATGCACTGATTTAATTGCATTGGCTTTTATTTTCCACGTTTTTCAGGTAGTTGATGCTGGGTTGGGTGTGATGCTAGCACTGCGGTATCGTCCGCGAAGGTCACAACTGTGGTTTGTTTGGTTGTTGTTAAGTCTGCGGTGAAAAGCAAATATAGTGTGGGACCCAAGACGCTCCCTTGAGGCACTCCTGCATTAATGTTGTTTAAGTTGGTATACGCATTTTGGTATTTCACTAAGAAATGTCTGTTGCTTAAATAAGACTTCAAGATTTGATAGAAATGGTATTATTAAATGATGAATCTACCTTTAACGTTAAGAATCATGCTGGAAATACATATGTTAGAAGATTTCTTGAAGAAGAATTTTCACGACAGTGTGTTCTGCCAACAATTAAACATCCAACCTCTATCATGATATGGGGCTGCATGTCTGCTAAAGGTGTTGGTAGGCTGCATGTTGTATCTGGCATGATGAATGCAACCAAACACATTGATCTCCTACAAGAGAAGGTGGTGCCTAGTGGAAAAGAGTTATTTTCTGACAAAACCTTTATCTTTGAAGATGATAATGCCCCTTACGACAGGGCCAATGTTGTTCAATCTTGGCTGTCGACCAATAAAGTTAACAGAATAGACTGGCCAGCACAATCCCCGGACCTAGATCCTATAGAAAACGTATGACAGAGAATTTCTACAATTATTTCAAGAAAAAAACCCACCAAAAAAAGTGGAATTAATAGAATCCCTAATTGATGTCTGGTAGCGCTACATTACGAAGGAAGAATTACAAAAACTGGTGAATTATATGCCAAAAAGGTGTGAATTAGTTATTAAAAACAAAGGATGGCATATTAAATACTAAAATAGTTTTAAATTAATTAGTGTGTATTGTAATAAACGTTTAAGTGTAGACTACATTATTATATGCAATGTACAATTTTGCTGTCCTTTGAATAAATTTTATATACCGAATTGTTTCCGTTTATTTATGGATCAACATTGGGGCTATGATTACTACTAGTATTGTGTTTAAGTAGCTGTATTATATTTGCAAAGATGAAATGAAATATGTTAAAAAAAATTTATCTTAGTTGTGCAACTGACGCAGAACTTTCTCACACTACTGCAGGTCCATAATACAACAGTGGTAGAAGTGTTACTTTGATGTTTTTATTCTACTAATAACCTACATTGCGGATTCTAATCGGATACTATTCAATTAGAGACACCCTGTATAAATAGTATTTACTTAGACCGACACTCAACAACCTTTTTTAGTCCCTTCAAGTACTTAATTTTAAGGTCGATTAATTCTTCAATGGTGCTGTGATACAGAACTTTGACACCATACCAAAACTGTAGAGTAACATATTTCTTTATTTGAGTACATAAGTTAGAGTCATTTTCTACATTGCGCTAATTTTTATAAAATAACGATAAGCTTAAACATAAATAATAAATTATAGTTACCTAAAATATTTTATTAAGCGACAGAGAAATATTGTGATAGTTCACAGCGACTACCCATAGTGCGGAAAAAGCAAAAATGACCACAAGGACGCAGCATGATGCTCTGCCCCATCTTGAAATAATTGGACCCATTGTCCTTCCAGCACCTCGAATACTTTCACCCTGGAATAAATTGTGCTCAGTTTCTATTTTATTAATTTACACCTATAATATTTAACTTAGTTTGTGCATGTATTAGTCATGTAACTTATATATTTAATATTTTGAGAATATACGTATGCTAGTGTGTAGAGCATGATTCATGAAATAAAAATTGTCTAAATAAGTTCTTACCAGGGGAACATGCCTTCTGGACCTGTCAAGTTCAATGATGCAAACATCTTCCGAAAAGGTAACGTGTTTAACTGACATCTGCAACTTTAAATTCTTATTTAACAATCACTTCACCGTTTGATAAGTCTCAATAATCGTAAAAATAGACTGGAGTCGTTAATTGTTTTTTGGTAATTGTAGGTACTGCATACTTTGTAAAGCTCTAATAGAAACATTTATTGCTACGTAATCACTAGGCTTTGTTCTATATTTTTCTCTCCCTTCCCTTCTCTCTGTGAAGTCTTTTTACCTTGTATTGCAATTATTTTATATGATGCACAGAACATGCATGTAAATCTTCATTTTAAAGGAGGTAATGACAAAATACGTAAACTATACAGAATGACATTATTAATACAACTTAATTATTTTTGTTTTGAAATAATATCAACACAACTATGCAGTAATAAGGTGTACAATTGCATGTCGTTTAATACTGACTAATACAGCAGATATCGCAATCAAACTGATTATATGAGTAGCTATGGAAATTTCTTAAATTGTTTCTTTATCAGCGTCTATGACACCTGCTTTATATTAATAACTTGCAGCATTCTTTTTTACTAAACATAAATAAAAATTTAGAAAATCTATTAAAGAATACCATAAGTCACAAAAACAGTTACTTAGCAATGAAAACAAGAAGTAAATTAAACGAATAGATTATCAGGAATTTTCTGAAACGTGAACTGATAATCATAGTCCCTCAATTACAACATAATTTTCCACAACTGATTCACTTTAATTATAAAATGAATAGAACCAATAAGGTATTCTAATACAACTGCGACAATAAGCAAATTCGCACCTATTGAATAGTCAACCGCAGATGCATAGACACTACCAAAGACTCGTGGTGCAACTCTACAGAAATTTCCCAGTTTTAGTAATTATAAGGTCCAAATGTTTAAACTTGTGATATTTTTATCATTCGATTTCGACCTTAAACTGTAGGTCCTATTTTACCTTAACAGTGAGGAAAAGCACGTGGCAGAGGAGTGTACCCCCAGCAGCAAAAAGTAAAGACTATTAACAATAACCCATCAATATTAACTACAAACACAACTGTTCCTGTATTACAAAACGACAGCAAGCTATTATTAGTAAAAAGAGAATGTCAGGAAGAAAAGTAGCAATACACATCCAGAAACAAGCTACTACAAAATAAAATTTATTTCGAAGAAAGAAGACATTATGTTGGTTACTAGACAAATTTTATGACAATTTTCATTATTCAAGGTATTATGCATACAAATTCACATTTAAGTTATCCATTAACATGTACATTAAGCAATTAAATACAAGGGGCGGCAAGTACTGTATTAGCCCTAATATAAGACGTGTTTTTTCCCCAGAGCTATCATTAAAAACAAGAGTGGTCTTATATTTGGACCTTTCGATGGTCGGGTATTTCCGTACATGATTAGATACAGAATATGGATTACCTATACAGTAGGGACACTCTCCAGTTTTTCAGCAAAATTTTCAGTGCGCATGACGTTTTGTGAAGAACAACTGGAAGAAAATACTAGTGATGTTGACTCAAATGAAGAAAGTGAACCAGATAATGTGATCAATGATGAAAGTGCTGATGAAGATGATGCTACCGGTGAAATATTTGGAAATGAAAAGGACTACCACTGAGAATTTTTACGTATGTTTCTGTATATTTTTTCTTATTTGTATTCTTTAATAAATAGTAAAAAAAGATTTTATTGTTTTTTTTTCGAGAAATTGCATGTCGTCTTATAGTCGGGGTCTTAAAAAAATGTATTTCTTTTATATTTCTTTGGTAAAAAATGGGACTCGTCTTACATTCGGGCTAATACGATATTTCCTTGCTATATAAGGAACCCATGGATTATGTATAAATGTCCATAAGAAAATGCAAGAGAAACAGAAAAGAGAAAAGAAGAAGAATGGGGTCCCATGATTGCTGTAGTTGTAATTTAATATTAATGTACACGTTACATTAAAAATTATTATGTTGTTTATGTTACTTATTGCGTATGACCATATCCAGTTAACAACCGCTGGTATTTAGCAAGAAATACCTGATCACAAAAATGACATTATAAAATCCAAATTTCTGCTAAACGGTAGAAGCTAAAAAACATTATCACTTCATAAATTGATTTTACAGTGCCTTCTTGTCCACGGTAAATAAATAAAATTTCAAAATTTTTGTTAACAAGCACTCAAACACTCTTCTATAAAACGGGTGTTTTAGCCTGCACAGGGTGTCCCAAAACATTCCGGCAATATTTCAAAGATGAATTCCAAAACTTATTTAGAGTCGAAACGTCCATATAAACATATGTCCTAAACGTAACCGTTAACGAGTTATTGTTTATTTCATAATTTCTGTGGCTAAACTTTTAGTTCAACTAATTTTATAAAATAAATCTTTTTTAATACGTTTTCATTATTCTATTTACAATAAATGTTCAAAATTATTTCCATTGTGTTCGATACACAAAGCCGCACGTCGCAGAAGAGATCGCTGCATTAATATGGTAGATGGGTTATTCCTAATAATATCGGCAGCCTGCTGTATTGTTTGGTAAATTCTTTTACTGTGTGCACTTCAGGTGCATAAACAATCTGTTTCATGTGACCCCAAAGATAAAAATATAATGGAACCAGGTCTAACGAACGCGGTGGTCATGCTGCGGGTCCTCCTGCTCCAATCCATCCTCCTGGAAAATGTCTGTTAAGTAAAGCTCTAACACGAAGACATTGATGTGCTGATTCCCCATCGTGTTGATACCACATTGCACGTCTAATATTTAATGGCACATCTTCCAGTAACAGGGTAAAGAGTTTTCTAGAAAATACTCGTAATTCTCACCATTCAAACCGTGTGGCAGTTCAAATGGTTCAATCAGACGATCACTAAGAATACCAGCTATCATATTAACATTAAATCTATGTTGATAACGCGAGCGTCTTCTTAAATGAGGATTTTCTGCAGCCCATTCATGAAGATTATGATAATTATTGATACCATCTCGTGTGAAAGAAGTTTCATAATAAAATAGGCAGTCTTCTATTGGGATATCTTCTACGATATCTTGTTGTGCTGCTGAAGTATTTCCATCACACGACTGTAAACATAATGAATATCTGCATATTCTTCATTTGAAATAATATTGGCATTTTGAATCACTTGTGAATTATGATGGGAATAAGGATACAAAGAAGAATCCAATAATTTTAGTAGCACAGTAATTACAAACTATAATATGTTAAAAACGATGTTCAAATGTTACCAAACAAAAGAGGCGATCATGGCCACTAGATCAGTATTTTAGACATCTGTTGAGCTAAAATTTTAACCACATAAATTATGAAATAAACAACAACTCGTTAACGGTTACGTTAAGGACATATGTTTATATAGACTTTTCGACTCTAAATAGTTCTGAAATTCATCCTTGAAATATTGTCGGTACGTTTTGGGACACACTGTATATGACAAAATAATTGGGCGTTTTGAAAATCTGACTATTGGCATGGTGAACTAAATTATTCAGATGGTAAACTTTGATTAGTCACATCTTCTACTTGTTTAGCGTAGTTGTAATTTTGTTATTGCTACTGAATATTGCATTAACAATTTCCACCAAAGTTAGTAAAACTTAGGCAACACGTCTTGCAGGAACAAAATTACCAAATATATTGACCCTCGTCAACTACGGATGACAGGTTAATCCCATAAACACTTGTTGTTTGGGCACTGGACTGAGCTCCAGTACTTAGATAGGGTGACGAAAGTATACATTATTCATCGATTTCAGTTTTATGTTCAGTTAATAGTAACTAACGTAATCCGATATTGCAAAAAGTTAGACAATAACTTTTTCGGGAAACCTAAGTTTACTATTTTTATGTACAGTATGAGAAAGTATTATTGTTGCCCAAAAATTTGACATTGAGATTTCAACGGAAATATTCATGCATGGTCGCCAAATTACTTATCATATTCAAAGCGAAGGTAGAGACTGTTTGTAATATGGACATAGAAGATATTTTATTAGTAAAGTTGGACCAAACTTTTAGTAGCGAATGTGAAGTTGTTGACTTTAAGATAAACTGCAAGTCGTTGCAGGTAAGCGATCAAGAACGTATTCACAAAAATTTGTGAATGGATAAATAAATATGTTATGCAACCGGAAGGACACATTTGACGCGCTTTTCTAATATTATTACGCAAATCTATATTTTATTTTATTTGTTTTATTTACTCAGACTCGATGTCACTAAATTCTGAGGTATCAGCTCCTACATTAATTATTAAAGGTTTGATTTCATATTTTGGAGCATACTTCTGTTCAATCTTAACGATGTGTTCCACGTAATTTTTCCAATGTTTGTTAATTTCACAAGCAGCATCTCTGAAGACCCACAACATTGTGGCTTAACTTAGGAGAAGTTTTTTTTTTCTGACGTTTGTTTTCAAAGTGCTCCACATCATTTCGATCAGATTAAATTCGCAAAAGTAGGGAGGTAATCTCAAAACATTATGGCCGTTTGCAAGAGCAGTTTCATCAACGAAATATGAATTTAAGAAATTTGTTCTTCTATTAGTTTAACAAAGCTGGTTTAGTTTTCACATTGCCAGGAATAGAAACATTCTTTTCGTTTAAAAATTGTATAATATATGCTTTTTTGTGCTTTGGTTGGGTAACTTTTCAATTTGCCTGGAATGGTAAGACGAGTTATCCATCCCAATGACGCTGTTTGCCGGAATATTGGAAAGTAAAATGTACAAAACCAATCCTCAAACATTTAGGCGTTCATATCTTGGTAGTAATCTGCGTTGGAACTGCTAATGTTTTTTTGCTGATAATTTCAAAGAGTTGTTAACGAAACCATTTTTACTACCTGCATGGATAATTATTATGCGCTTTCCTCTAGTAGGTGAAACATCTATGACGGTTTTCGTTGAATTATTCATCCAACCTTTCCTGATGACCTCATGAGTATCATACTATCTTTCATCTAACCAAATTATTGATCAATTTTGCCTACGGTATAAATTAATCATCTTAAGGTAACCGTACAATGCGATCGCTTTCCATTATGTCTTCTTCTTAGAGTGCTTTATCTCCTACGAGACGTAGAGATCTTCTCTTCTATGTCTGTGTTGCGCGTTTTTAGAGTGTCACAGACATAGAGGACCTACAGTTTAACGTGGGCTTCGAACCACGGGAAGTGTAATCACTTCTACTCCAGAGAAGATTTACTAGGCTGGTTTGCCATTGCCTTACGAGGGAGAACGGCCGTTAAAAATCCGATGTTCTGGTACTGGGAATTGAACCCAGGACCTTCAGCGTAGAAGTATAACGCCCTAACCTTTAGCCCACGGCCGCCTCTATTTCTATTCCATTATGTATTGCCGTTTATTTATAACTTTATATTTAAATCCCATATCTGTTATCAAACACCGTAATATTTCTGGACTTTTGTAAGGAAAGTACATTCGTTTATATCTAATTTCTTTTTATAAAAATTATAAATAGTATCACGGTTTCCCTGATTCCTACATCAATCCTAGAAAATTTCCGAGTAGTTATTTTCTTGTGGCGTGTAACATGCCCTTTGTTTATAATTTTTGTCACTGTATTATAGAGGACTTTCCATTTTAAATTTCCATAATTTCATTATTATCGTCGCTTTCGAAAGCCATGATGTAACTGGGACTGGTCAAAATTACGACGGAATTTACCCAGAACAATATCCAAATCAGCATACTTTAGTAAACAAATTATTCATACTGCAAAAAGAAATTTAACATGATTACCCACATCATTAGTGGACAACAGCAATCATTATAACGTTAAGATATTTAACAATATTCAGGGAATAGATGGTCGGTTATCCGGTAATTTTAATTGAATCTTACCTAGATACTTTTATTATAACACATAATATATATTACAATTATACCTAGTTTCAATAGAAAGTTGCATCGCCGTATTCTACTGCCATTGCGAAGAAAGTTAAATGCGACCCTAACCACAGACCAACAAGCACCAATGCTATTGTTCACAGATTACATGCTACCTGTTGACTGGTAATCGCACTTGAGTAGGGATTTAAACATTCGCTACTAAAAGTTTGTTCCTACTATACCATATAATTATGCTTCATGGTATGTGTTTTAAACCAGTGATTCTTAACCGGCATTCCTTGGTATACTAGTGTTCCGCAGAACATTGTTTACAATTAGACAAGATTTAATTATGTTATCTTTCTGTAATAAACGGATTGCAACTGAGAACTATAAACATTTTGCATTTCTTTGTCGGATTTCGCAAAAATATACTAACAAACTGGAAAACAATAAGAAATTCACAAAGACTAGTTAACATTATGTACGTGTTCATAAAATATTGTTGAGATCCCATAATATTAGCTTGAATATGGTAAGTCTCAATATTACTAATATAACTTGCATTTTCGATTGAATCACTGCTTTTTGCACAGAAAATAACTAGTTCCAAAAACATTGCCAGCACCGTTAAACTTTGCACTAGATCAAGTTGTAAAAGTGGTAAATTACATCAAGTCAAGGCCTTTAAAAACATGCCTTTTTAACAAACTTTGCATATCTACGGAAGTCCTGGCCGAAATTTTGCATTCACACACTGAAATAAGATGGTTATTGTTATATTCATTCAAAAATTTGCCCCTTTATTTGAATTGGTCACAATCTAATGGCCGCCCCATAGGACTTAAAAACGCGATTTTAATGGCAATTTTGTGTTTACGGTTTGTTAGTATTTTTCCTTTTAAAAATTAATTTATGACCAAACCTGTCTCAAGGTTTTCTTTCTTTGTGAGCCATATTTGCCGATCCAGAAAACACTTCTAAGAATTCCCCTTTAGCTGCGTTAGCGTTCCAATATCGCTTCCCGAAGGTTTTCTCGAAAGTTGCACGTGGGAATTCGTTCTAGAACGAAATTAGGCTTAGGTGACGTTTTTTTGGGAACGCTGGGAAGAAGTCAGTAGACAACAAGCTCTGGGTCTGAACGGAGGTTCTTCGACCAACGGGTTATTCGCGGCTTCTGCTAATCTTGAGTTTTAACGTACCGAGTATTGTCGTAGGCAATTATTATTTCGACTAAGTCGGATCCAAATGTATGTTTAGCAGATTTAGCCTTGATATAGGGCAATTAAATGAAGTTGCTCTTTCGATTTAATTCGGATACCAGCGAATTGATCCCGTAAACGTTGTGCTTCGTTACCTAACTGGATTAAACCCGTAAAAAGGTGATGGTTAGAATTGTGGGCTGTGTCGTAATCGCCTGAAATTTCCGTCGCTCTCGACCCCTTTGGAAGTAATCTTAATTCCCAGGGGCGTACCAGCCAAGTTTTCATCCCCAAAGTTCCCTGAAGTCGTCTACCCTTTTTCCCGGACCTGAAAGTACCCCAGACTGTACCAGCATCGGGGAAAGAAAAAAAGGAACAACCCCAGTATTGTGCCGGCCGCTCCTAGAATCGATCAAGGTATAAATATAGTTTTTGTGTTGTGAGAAAGAAACCCTTTTTTTTTCGCGTTAACTTGCCAACTTCAAATTTTGCCTTCATGTAACTAGAAAAATGACTTTCAGTTGCCGTTTGTGGTGTTTGCTGTTAATTATAAAGCTAACAAAATTATATCCTGTTTTATTCTTGTGAACTTCGTCGTCCCTGGGCACGTAGCTGAATGAAAAATGTAAATATCATTGCACCAGCGGCAGCGAGTTTTTTTGACCGTTCTAAAATATGTAATCCAGAATCATAGAGTTATCATTTGTTGTCATTTTCTTGTACTATGTCATTTTTAACAGTTTAATTATATGTGTGTTAAAAATTTACTGCCTCTTATTATTGTGTCTTTTGTACTTGTTTGTGTACGAATTTTGCAAGATTCGTATATATAGGAGAAGGCACAATAAAGGTGAGTTCCATTCCCGTAAGCTGTTGGCCTCTCGGCCTTCCACGATGACCTACAATCAGCTGGATTTGGAAGGTGGCGCCCACTAATTTTGACTTACCCTGTACACAACTAGGAAGATTTCCTCCGGTAAGCAATTTTTGCGCACTCCCCCTACTCCTCTGAGCTAAGCTGTAGGCCTTTTTTCACCTATCCGGTTACGGGTCGACGGAAAAGCTCGTTTGGCCCGTAGCATTATCCAGACATAAAGTGTTATAACGAATTTCAGAACTTAAGAATGAACTGTTGCCTTTTTTCCAAACAAAAGGTTCAGATACTTTTGTAAAATGTCTTCAAAGTGATACTTGGTGTCCTAAATTGGCATATTTAACCGATATTTTTAATTAGATAAATAACGTTAAAAATAAAAATATTTTGACACCTACTTACATATTGTCAACATTTCAGAAAAAATGCATATCTTTGGAAAAATTTCAGATCGAAAAAAATACAGTGTCGACGGTATTACTTTAGCTATAACAGAACTTAAATTATTTGAGGAAAATATTGAAAATTATTTCTCTTTCATAAACATAGAAAAGTATGAGTAAATTAAAACGTCGAGTTGCGACTTTTCGTAAAAAAAAAGAATTGGTTGCTATGTCAACGGATCGTACCCTGAAATAAATATTGGGAAATTTTGAAGATCTATCCAAGCTGAATACTCAGCTCTCTCAACTCAAGGGCACTTAAAAATGTGTTACAGTTTCCAACATCATATTTGTAGGAGCTCGTTTTCTCAAAGTCAACCAATGTATAAACTAAAAACGCGGAAAATTAGTAGATATATACGAAGAAATGAAGGTAGTGTTATGTGATTTTCAAGCTTGCCGCTACACTTTATTAATTCCGTAATTTGTTTGCCGCTTCGTTAGAATCAATATCGTTATTTTAATTTAAGTCTTATTTTCGGTTACCATTTCGGTATTTTGTTTTGTCTTTCGAAGCTCGAGATATGTTAACAGTCTTCTTTGTGTTAAAATTGCAGACTCTTGTTTTTCCGCGCTAGACCTTGAACGCTTCCTGGAACTCGAGCGTTAAAAACGAATTCCTTCTAGAATTTCTTGCGTAACATTTTAAAATGTGGTGCAATATCTTTTGGGAGAAGTGAGGTCCCGTTGCCTTTTTGGGTAAGTCCATTTTAGACCTTTGTGGGTTCCGGTTGTCCGTAAGCTCCATCAATCGGCAATCGTAATAACGTAAAGTGCTGCAGGGGCGGCTCGGTTTTTTTTCGAAAGGGGTATCTGTTATGTGTTTTCCGTTTCGCTGTTGTACCAAGGGGTATTTAACAGGCCGTCGGCTACTGCCGGATTAAATAGGAATAACTTGATTCAACCCCAGAAAAAGGCAACTCTTTAGTGAGTTGACCAATCGCCAATCGGCGAGTTTTGTTCTATGAGCGTTCAAGAATTAAGATTCTGTAATTCGAATTTTTGGTGTTAAACTTGTCATATTTCAACCAATATTCATATCATTATATGTGTTTTAAAGTTTACTGTGTCTTATTGTGTCTTTTGTACTTGTTGTGTAAGGATTTTGCAAGCTTTAAATATACAGGTGAAGGCACAATTAAAGGTAGGTTCCCTTCCCGTAAGCTGTCGGCTTCTCGGCTTTCCACAAGGACCTACACAATCAGCTGGATTTGGAAGGTGGCGCCCACTTATTTTGACTCGTCCTGTACACAACCAAAGATTTTCTCCTATAAGCGATTTTTACGAACTCCCCCTACTCCTCTGAGCTAAGCTGTAGGCCCTTTTCCATCAAACTAGTTACGAATCGTCGAAAAAGCTCGATTGGCCCGTAACAGTAGCTCTGCCACATATTAGGCCTGATACTATTGCATTCTGCAAAAGCCGACAAGTTCAGGTACCCCAGTGAAAATAATTTAAAAAATTCTATTTCGTTATTTCCTTGTATTCTAAAAAGTTGTAATATACACCTTCTAGTTTTACGATAAATAGACGCATATTTTCTGGGAATACTTTGAGACTCAGCTTACACGACTCTTTTTCCACGGATCAGAACTTGGCTTTCAAGAAATACAAAATGGAGAGGAGTTTCAAATATCCACTAGAAATAAGCAGACAGCACGAAACTAACACAATGATTCAAATCCGATAGAGCAAACAGAGAATCCAAAACCATTAACATGAATTCGGATTTTGCTCTGAAAAAATACAAAATTCTGAGGAGCTTGAAAAACCCTGGTGGCTGCTACTATTCGTGGGGCATGAATCTAAACATATGTTTATATTCTTATCTTAAATAATAATATTCTTTGGTGTACGTATTCCCATTCAGGTAAAAGATGAGTTGTAGGTTGCATATACACCTTCCTATTTTAAAATCAGAATTTTTCTTGACTAAAGACCATCCTTAATGCTAAAAACCTTCTCTGGAATTTCTGTCGTTCGGATTTGACAACCCCATGATTCTACCTTAACGCTGAGGAGAAACACGTGGCAAAGAAGAAGCCAATGCCCAACACTTGGACGAAAGCTGCTGATAATTGCAATTGATGTTTTTTTTAGGAAAACAGTCTAAACATGCTTTCCTTAAAAATATGAAAGTCTCAAGTTTCATATTCTGAAGGTGAAGATTCCAGTTAATAAGTATATTCCATATTCAATAAAAATGGCCGTTTAAATATGTTAGTTCTATCTTTCGGTATTGTATGGAGTCTTTGAAATTTCCTTCTCCTTCTCCTTCTCGTTCTCCTTCTCCTTCTCCTTCTCCTTCTCCTTCTCCTTCTCCTTCTCCTTCTCCTTCTCCTTCTCCTTCTCCTTCTCCTTCTCCTTCTCCTTCTCCTTCTCCTTCTCCTTCTCCTTCTCCTTCTCCTTCTCCTTCTCCTTCTCCTTCTCCTTCTCCTTCTCCTTCTCCTTCTCCTTCTCCTTCTCCTTCTCCTTCTCCTTCTCCTTCTCCTTCTCCTTCTCCTTCTCCTTCTCCTTCTCCTTCTCCTTCTCCTTGTCCTT
>JABXWE010011968.1:0-24882 GCA_014611495.1 Limonius californicus | reverse complement strand
AAAATCATCTTTAGAAGCTGACAGTGGAGGGGCTGTATCTCCCTTAGTATACACTTTTTCAAAAAATTTTATTGATGATTTTCGTCTTTATTTTTCTTGATTTATATGCTCTCAAACGTTGATTAACTATTATAGAAACACGTTGTATAGAAATATGCCGACAAATTTAGGAATTTACCCAAGCGTCGGCACCTATGATATTTAAGACAGAACACTTGTAGTGCCTTGAAAAATGCTGTTTGTATTCAAGCAGTAGAACATTTTCTGTAATTATATGAAATCTTAAGATATCTAAAACTCTATCTAATTGTGCTTTCTATTGGTCTCTAATAAAAATTAATTACTTGAAGTTTTCTTAGCCAAAATACTGTAATAAATGTGAATAGATGTAATAACTTCGTTATTTGTAATTTGTTTGGATTTGTAGCATAATATAATTTGTAGAGAAAAACCAGAAGCAAAAATATAAACATGTACAAAGTATTTAAAATCTATTTAACTCCACAGGAAAAGATACTTTTCTTTTTTAGTTATATCTCTGTATTGGGCATAAAAAATAACACCATTTTTCTGCTTTAACCAAAATATTATTAATAATAATAATAATGGCTATTGTATATTGTTCTAATGAACAGCCTGTATATCGAAAAAATATCAATGTATGCAGCTTGGAAAACTATAGGGAAAAACAGTTCAATCACAGAAAGATAATTGAACTGAGGATAACTGTACCTATATTAAAAAATATTTGACAATATATGCTACACTTACTTTAAACTTAATGTATGAAACTGTCCATTAGCAGATCTACTTTTCCTTACAAGATAGGCTCCATTTGGCTGTAAACTTAATAAATTGGCAGCTTCGATATGAGAAATATCGCCATGATAATCCCGCCCTAAGTAGCTTGGAATATCAAGCGTGACATCAGTACTTATTACGGGAACTGGCACAGGTGCATCCAACTGCATACGATACACTGCAAACGACCAAGCAAACTGTTTTCAATGTGGCACAATAAGAATTAATATAAATGGAAAGGACATACATTTCACGAAAAAACAAGCTGGAGGATATAACTGGTTACAGACATATTCCTCCATGTCTGAAGTAAATAAAAATGTTAACACCAACACCAACCATTATTTATTACACTGTATTCTTATCTTAAACAAATAAATAAGGAAAACTAGGTTGTGTATCTTACGGTCATTCTTCCAGACTGTATGTGTTGGAGAATGGGAATCCAGGCCCATTTTATCTAATCTTCTTGTTTACACACTCATTCTACTATGTAATCAACATTTTATTCCTACAAATTAACTGGAATTAATATTTCACATTCCAATGGTAATTACACCAATTTGTTGCAACCAACTGCAACTAATTCACAACTGAATAACTAAATCTCTTTCTAGTTCACAGTTTCCGTTTCTTTCTCTTTTTGGGGTAAGGCAGAAGTCCTCAAACTGTGGGTCGCGAACCCTCACATTCAACAGACTTGCTCTGAAGAGTTCGTGATTACAAAAATGAATTGAAATACTTCTGAAATACAAATAGAGTACAATCAACACAATTTTCGTAAAGGGTAGAGTGTGTAAAAGCTTCTGCCTTATAATGATAAGTTTTCAACTCTTACTCTATCTGACATTCATTAAACAATAACTATAATAGAATAAGAACAAACTAAACCGAAAAAACAATTAATTGACCAATGTGAGTGACTTTTCTTATAGTAACTCAAATTAATATACAGTCTATCCTTAGGCAAGGACATTAAAATATTCAATGGTAAGGATAATAAGTATTTGTTATGAATAATTAGTTACATGTATGTTTGTTGAGGAAACAGCAATGTCGTAGATGTAACGTATGTTTTTAAAGTATCCTGGCGTCCTTTTGCAGTTCCTTCATTTAGATGACATACTATTATTTTTATTCGTGGCACAAAAACTCCAATCTAGTGATAGTGATAGATATAGATAGAATATCTTATAAATAATCCGTTCAGCTTCGTAAGCAAATGTTCACTTTCAGAAAGTTCGTAAAATTTAAAAAATAGTATATTCTTCAACGAGTGTAGAATGACAGCTATTCTAGCTATTCTACACGAGTAGGAGACTATACTTTCTCTACGACTATTTCATAGGAAGTTACAATTTTTGATCTGAATCTGAATCTGAATTTTGCTTTAGATGAACGTATATCGGTTCACTAGCCACAACGATTTTATGCCGTGTGTACTGTTTCTGCGATTTCCTCGGCAGTATAAATTACACGTCGTTTTCGCGGTTTCCGTTATTTCTGGTGGCAAACACATCTCAGCGTTTTCGCTGTCTGAATTATTCATACCTAGTTCTTACTGTTTTTACGAATACGAAAATTTAAAACTGTTTTTGACAGTTACTTCAAAAACAAGTGGGAGATCCAAGCGCTAACATGCCACGCCCATTGGATTCTGATTCATTATCCCACCGTTTTTTACAGAATCCAACGGCAATGGAGAATATCTATCATTCTTCAACTAAAAAGGTATATGTAACGAATACATTATATTATAGTCGTAGAGAAACTTATATTACAACGAGAAGCCGGCGAATATGCATTGATTGTCTAATGGCTAGGCATTCAATCGCTTACACGCTTTGTGCGATTAAGTACAAATTTAATAGATATAAACCGTGATGTTATTTATTTAGTTCCTGTTAGATTTTAGGTTATGTTGTGTTATATTACACTGTCGAACGATGACGGATGATGACACTTCCAAAGGGAAATTTTTGTTGTTCTATTTTAGCAAGTAAGAATCATAAATTCTACAGTATCGATTACAATTTTAATTTTCTCCTGTAAGCAAAACGTTAGTGTCGCTGCGAAAACAATAGCGTCGCGGCGACACAATTACGCTTTACAGCAACATTTCCGTGTTACTGGTTTGTAAATCAAAACTAGATCTTCCTTTTCATTTTTCATCTCGGCGGAGTCGACCCCGCGACCCTCGGATGCAAATGCAAATGCACTAATCATCAGACCACCGAGGCCAGCTAGAATATACAAACATATTAACAAATCATAAAAAAGGCCCCCGAAAAGAATTTATCGGAACGGGGGATTGGCTCTAGTACAGTTTAAGAACCACTGGGGTAACAGTTAGAAATTTTTGATTGCAAAGTTGGTACCACATTTGTAAAAAAAAAACTAGAACCAAAACATAACAATCTAACGGTAAACACTGTTGAATGGTAAACAAGTATAAAAGTTTATTAAAAGAAAATTAAAAATGTTTCTAAGGAAGCGCAATGTTTACCAGTGTTCTGTCCAGTTTAATAACATCACAATTTCTCTCACACGGAAACTAACAACGAGAATGCGAAAATTTGCTGACTTTAAGTAGTAAGTTGTTTCAAGTTATTGTTTACATATTCAAATATGCTGCCATTATTAACGGTTTTTATTTAAATTTCTCCTTAACCTAAACAAATTTTAACACATAAATAGTCGATTACATACAAATTTTTCTAGGTATACCAAAGGAATACTGCCCGAATAAGCCTTAAATTTACGAAATTTCAACAAGGAAGTGCTGTGGAATATACTTTTGTGTTAAAAGTTATTACTCAACATCGCTGGTCTTGTAGCACAAGAATGTATTGCATTTTATTTATAGAGATACTACACGCGAAGCTTAAATACACAATATAATGTCTTTAAATACATTCAGTGAGAAAATTGAGGACTACGAAGTTCATAATTTGTTAGGTAAGGGCGGATTTGCCACTGTGTACCGTGCAAAATGCTTGAAGACTGGCCTAGAAGTTGCGATTAAAATGATTGACAAGAAGTTAATGCAGTCAGCCGGAATGGTGAACCGTGTAAGGCAGGAAGTTTCCATTCATTCTAGATTAAAACACCCAGCCGTACTTGAACTTTACACATTTTTTGAAGACGCCAATTATGTTTATCTTGTTTTGGAAATGTGCCACAATGGAGAACTGCAACAGTATTTAAAAAGAAATAATGAAATCCTATCAGAACCTGAAGCTAGTCACATAATGCGACAGATAGTTGAAGGCATGCAGTATTTACATTCATATAACATCTTGCACCGAGATATGTCGCTCTCAAATCTATTGCTGACCAAAAATATGCAAGTTAAAATAGCTGATTTTGGACTTGCAACACAATTATCCAGACCAGACGAAAAGCATCTTACAATGTGTGGAACTCCAAATTTTATTTCTCCAGAAGTAGCCTCAAGGGGATCCCATGGTTTGGAAGCAGATGTGTGGGGCTTAGGGTGTTTGTTGTATACACTACTGGTTGGTAAACCACCATTTGATGATAATGCTGTTCGAAGCACACTTAACCGTGTGGTTACAGTAAACTATAAACTGCCAAGTCATTTATCATCAGAAGTTCGAGATCTGATTAACCGTCTTTTGCAAAAGAATCCAAAAGATCGAATTAAACTAGATCAAATACTGGAACATCCCTTCATCAAACAATATGACATTGTAAGTGGTGTAACATCTAAATTAACACAAGATAGTGGGGTTCATACAATGTCCACTAGAAGGGAAAGTGCATTCAGTGACAGTGCTTTGCCGAAAAACCATTCATCTAATGGAAACGTATATTCAAGATATGCTAACAGTGATTGCACTTCATGTATTCGTCGTGGTGATTATTCAAGCAGAAATATGGGCTGTATTACACCACAATTACAGGGGCAAATTCTAGATAGCTGTGTTTGTTCTACTTCATCTCATAGACCTGCCGAGATTTCAGAATTTTCACAAAAAAGGTCGGCTTGTGAGGTGCAATATCTTCCATATGTGAATCATAGTCATTGCAGTGACATGTGTCATTGTTCTATAAACACCTGTGCAAAAAGTAATCATGTATTGCAAAATTCCACTTCAACATGCTCTCTGAGTAATATTCATCAGTTACAACATCACAGTTTAAACCAAAATTATTGTGATGAGAAATTGAAAGAAAATATAAAACATGTAAAAGAACACCCTCCTGATAACAGAACAGTAGGGCATTCATATAATTCATTAAGTAACTGTAATTATGGAATTAATTCACCAAGCTTAGCTCTTGCAAATAAACAAAGCTCGACTAGACAAAAACAGAAAGAATTTGTGCAGTTATCTTCCTACCGTTTGCTTCCCACAAGACACCAAACAAAAAATGCAATTTTAAGTATTTCAGAATCAGGAGAAGTATGTGTTGAATTCATAAAAAAATGCAGCTACAGAAAAACAGAATTAGTACGCGAAGTATGTAGAATATCCCGTGATGGCTCCAGAATTATTATTTATGAACCACAAGACGGTAAAGGAGTACCTCCGACATCCAAACCACCTGAATTACCTTTAAATGGAGTTTACCAAATGTTTTGTTTTGAAAATTTACCGGAAAACCAATGGAAAAAATACGTATATGCATCTAAATTCGTTAGTCTAGTTAAAGCTAAAACGCCAAAAATCACATATTACTCAGACAAAGCAAAATGTTTGCTAATGGAAAACTTAACAGATTTTGAAGCTTGCTTCTATCAAGGTGGAAAAGTGGTGCAGTCATCAACGGAGGGCATAACATTAACAGATGAAGGGGGGTCAAACAGGACAATACAAAATGTTAGTGAGTGTCGAAACTTGCCAGAAAACTTTCGTCAATTGTGGAATCATTCGCAGGAAGCCAGAAATCACTGCCTCCTCCTAGAAAGCACCCTGAAACAGCTTCCTGGAGAAAATTTTCCTGTAATTGTGGGACGTCGTCCAGCTACAGGACTTAATTGCAATAAAGAAAATCACTTCAATTTAATGGTTCGGTAATGATCAATCGTGCATATAAAATTTCTGAAATTTAGTGGATGACATTTGGTTGTAGTGTTATTATGTGAATAACAGTTATGTACAGTATTAATTTTAAGTACAGTGTATATTCAAATTCGAGTAAATATTTATAGATCACTTCTATTGTAGATATGTCATTTATACTACCTACTTTAATAAAGTACTGCAGTAACCTGCAATTTTTCAAACTGACAATATTCACCTACATTTATTGGTCTAGCTAGTTCCGGATTTCAAAGCACAAAATCTGCCCTTATTAATTTAGGGAAACGTAAGTTTTAATGAAAACTTCCATTTGTGAGGTAGGCAAATTTAGATTCCATACATGATGACAGTGACCGCACATCCGGTATTACAGTGCTGTAGGGTGGATTTTGACAGGGGATGTACTGTATGTTCGCCACCAAATGGGTAAAAGGAATGACTTAATTTTGATGACTTATAACCAGTGTTTTTGAATAATCATTTACATAAACCAACCTTTTAATTATTTATTATGAAACTATCACAGGCCTTAGAGACCTATCGCTTTTGGTATGAGACAAGGCTAGACCAACGTTATCAAACTTTTTTCCAAACAATAGAATACCATATAGACTTTTGTCGCAAATTTGCAAAGTTTTTGTGTTTGAAAACAAAACTCGCTTGTGATCTGGTTGAAAGTCCGTATTTCAAGAAGTATAAAATAAAATTTGGCTATCAAAAAATTCACTTCAATAACAAGCCATAATTACATGAAAAAATTGTAAATAACTTCATTTGCTGTACTAAATCTCAGTCTAGTAGGAGCTTAATTGGCACAGCATTTCTTTTCTGAATAAAACGTTATTTATGGTTTGGGGTGATTTCCCAGCATTACCATGCAGCATATAATCTGGTACTGCAACCCACCATAAGTACATACAGAATTTACCAATCCAGTTGGCAACCCCCAAAAACTCGCTTGAATTTCTGACATAACTGATCTATAAAAGACCTATGCAAAAACTAATATAATGCAAAATTTCACCTCAACATGCTCTCTATATAATATTCATTATTTCCATACAGAACCAATAAAAAATGTTCATATTTTTAAGCTTCTAAAACTCAATATATTTTCAGCTAACATTTCAGGGAACACAATTTACAAATACGAAAGCTATACAAGGTGTTTCTAAGCATGTGCAAAAAATTTTTAACACATACAGTTGAGGTTATTTAACACCTATATCACTGAGTAGTTTTTTTTTTAATTTTTCAGCATTATGTTTGTATAGACCTTCAAAGTTTACATCAATTCACTAAAATGATAACTTTTTTTCTTGTACGATTGTGATAAACTTTTTTGTGTTAGGAAGCTAACAGTTCAAGCTTAATTTCCAGTCGATATAAATGTGCAATTCAGTGTGAAAAGTGGATCAAGTAAAAAGTTGAAATGTGTTAATTGGGTGGATCTCGAACACGAGATTGTTCTTTTTACAACTTCTGAACTAGCATTCTGTTTTCCGAAAAATAAGTCTTCACAATTATTTTTTTTTAAATACTCAATAATATTTAAAGAGTTAATATATAACCTTCTCTGGAATTTCTGTTGTTCGGATTCCACGTTAACTGTGGGATAAAAAGGCTGTCGATCAAAATTTAACAAAGTTTTAAATAGAAATAAACAGATTACGAGCATGGCTCGGCGAGTATCTCCAAAACATATCGCCAAGAAAATAGAAATATACAGGGTGTCTCAGAAAGAATGGGCCAGCGTTTAGTCATAGATTCTTTAGGTTAAAATAAACCGATTAAACCTAATATACCTTAGGCAGAAAGTCCTTCCTTAAGAAGGTATAGGGCCTTAAAGTTCAATTTTTTATTTTTTCTTTTTATTGTAATTTCCACAAATGTAAAGATATTTCTTTGAAATTTGGCACACCTACTTACCATTATGCAATACAGTGACAGAATTATGTTCATTAACCAGACTTGGCCGTAAGAAGCACTTTAACCTACCACTGAAATCTTATTTTAGCTCTAACTTTGTTATTAGTGGAAAGTTTTAAAATTTTATGTTATTTTCTGAAAGAGAATTAAAAAATACAAAAATAAGTTAGTTCATACGCGTAAAGGCAACCGTTTGCCTCAAAATGCTTGTCCCAAGTTTTGGGAATGTCAAGGCATTTTCGTAAACACAAAACAGAAACTAAAAATACAATTTCTATAACACCAAAGTATTTAATTGACTTCGCATTGTTCTTTACTGTAGGTCACAAGCACTACCCATTGTTTTTGCGATCATGACTACCCGATAATTGCACGTCGTAACGACAACCCAAAACTTGAGACCAGCATTTTAAGGCAAACGGTTGCCTTTACGCGTATGAGTACCTTATTTTTGTATTTTTTAATTCTCTTTCAGAAAATAACATAAAATTTTAAAACTTTCCACTAATGACAAAGTTAGAGCTAAAATAAGATTTCAGTGGTAGGTTAAGTGCATCTTACGGTCAAGTCTGGTTAATGAAAATAATTCTGTCACTGTATTGCATAATGGTAAGTATGTGTACCAAATTTGAAAGAAATATCTTTAGATTTGTGGAAATTACAATAAAAAGAAAAAATAAAAAATTGAACTTTAAGGCCCTATAACTTCTTAAGGAAGGACTTTCTGCCTAAGGTATATTAGGTTTAATCGGTTTATTTTTACCTACAGAATCTATGACTAAACGCTGGCCCATTCTTTCTGAGACACCCTGTATGTTACTTGGGTGAAATTTGGTACGAATCAATTTAAATACACACCAAATTTTGCATTTCTGGATCAGATTTCATTTGCTTTTCACATTCAACTTGACTGACAATTAAGATTAGACTGTTAGCTTTCCGAATCAACGTAGTTGATTAAAATAGGACAAAAATTTAAAAAAGTCATTTACATTTTAGCGAATTGATATAAAAAAGTTGAAGTCTCGTATCTCCGTTCTCGAATTAAAACAATTACTTGGTGATTTAGGGGTAAATAACTTCAGCTATACGTGGTTAAAGTTTTTCGCACATTTTTAGAGTCGAACGAACCGAAATGACATTTTTAGCATAAACACTAACACCGCATACATATTTTATTTTCGAGAGATTTCGTAAATTTAATGACATGATAAACAATAAGTGATTTGCCCTTACAATTCATTGACGACAGTGTTGAGTTCCGAAAAGCTAATTTTATCAGTTGTACAGTACGAGACATTATACAAGGTATCGAAAAGATCTATACAAAACGCTACCATATATTCCTGAGACCAGAATAGGACGATTGACGCCAACTTACCTACATACAGAAGTATACGGTTACGGAGTTACAGTCTCCTAGAGTGAGACTACCGTTCACTTTTCTACGTATAACCAGTGGCGTGCCCATGGGGGGGTTTCGGGGGTTCAAACCCCCCCCAAGGCTCAAAAGTGAAAGCAAAGCAAGAAAGAGAGGAAAACCGAAAAAAAATTGTTCCTGTAATAGATACAATTCTTTTATGCGGATGTCAGTGCATTCCATTAAGAGGACACCGAGATTCTGGCTCTATTGAATCTGCGGAATAAACAGTAGAGAACGAAGGAAATTTTCAAGCAATACTAAGATCGAAGTTACGTTCTGGAGATCAATAATTGAAAAAGCACCTGGAAACTATGCAAAAAACGCAACATACTTAAGTGCAAAAACGCAAAACGAAATTATTTATACATGCGGCAAAATCATAACCCATAAGATAGTTGAGAAAATTAATGAAACACAATTGTTTTCTGTCCTGGCTGACGAATCGACTGATATCTCAGGTATTGAACAATTCATTTTGTGTTTACGTTTTTTTAATGAATCTAGTTTAAAAGTTGAGGAACACTTCGTTAAATTTGTTCCCGTAACAAGTATGACTGGCGAAAATTTAGCGAACGTTCTTTTGACTACTTTGTCATAACTTAATATTGATTGTAACTACATATATGATTGGACAAGGATATGACGGTGCGTCAGCTCTCAGCTAGAGTGGTGTATTTCATAGCGTCCAGGCCTACGTACGCGACAAACACAGTTGTGCTCTGTATGTTCACTGTGCTTCGCATTCTTTAAATTTAGCGATATACGATGTTTGCAACGTCTCTCAAATAAGAAATTGTATGGCAACATTAGCAAAAGTTGCCAATTTTTTTAGAACTGGGAAACGGCAGCATGCCTTCAAAACAAAAATTGAGGATTTGTGTCCTGATACAAAGAAAAAAAGTTGAAGCAACTGTGTCAGACAAGATGGGTGGAGAGGCATGATTCCATACTGACGTATTTGAAATTACAAGAAGTTAGTTCTTTGAACAAAATACAAAACTATTGTGATAAAGATGCTTCCTCGGATGCGTATACACTAGTTAAAGTAGTTTTAACCATTGAATTTCCGATTACACTCTACAAATACTTGCTAAAATCTTTTCCGTTAGTTTGCCACTATGCAAAATTTTTCAAACAATTAATACTGACTTGGGTAGCGCTGTTGCCCTTGCAAGAAGTGTCGGAAATACTTTACGTAACTTTTGAGAAAATGCTGAAAATGAATTTAAGCAAATGTTTAGCCAGGCAGTAAAAATATGCGAAAAATATAATGTTGAGATAACAGTTCCTCGAACTACCTCGAGACAAGCGCAGCGGGAAAATGTACCATTCTCTTCACCTGAAGAGTATTACAGGCGAGCGATTTATTTATACCCTTCTTATATTACATCTGAAAAATCGACTACTGAAACATGAAAACATTTTAGCAAGTTTTGATGTAATCTTTCCAAATGCAAAAACGGATGTAGTCGACGAGCAGAAATTACGAAAGTTATATATATTTTATGAACACGTTTTAGATGCTCACAGCTTTGACATAATATTAGGGGAGGTGAATCTTTGGAAAAAAATACTAAATGAAAGCACCGAAAGCCCGAAAAGTGCAATAGATTCATTAGTTTACTTAAAAGAAAGACATCTCGAACTATTCCCGAATGTTGCTAAACTTCTTAAAATATTTATTACTATTCATACAATAGGTACAATACAAAGTACATTTTCAACTTTAAGAAGGTTAAAAACTTATTTAAGAAACACAACAGGGCAAGATTGGTTAAATGGTTTAGCACTTCTTAACATTCCCAGAGAAGTTCCTGTTAGTATTGACGAAGTAGTTTATGACTTGGCCAAACCCAAAAAACGAAGACTTGATTTTGGATTGTAGGTTTTTTAAAATCAGTTCTGTTTCTTTTTAAGAATAGTTTTTTCTTTGGATTTTTATTATATTTTTTAATTACCAATCTTACATTTTTATCCCCCTCCCTTTTTCCTCCCTTCCCTTTTTCCTCCCCTCCCATACGCTTAACCCCCCCCCAGACAAAATTCCTGCGCACGCCACTGCGTATAACTATGGTAATAGTTTTTTATGTGCGTACGTTACTCATCAAGGTTGCAGGTTAGAGCCTAGTTTCGTTTTAATAAGTGTGCCAGCTACTATTTTTATGAAACAGAAATTTGTTTTTTTTTGGAATTTAAGAGGGTTCTGAACAATCCAATAAAAAAAAACAAATATCAGTTCCATAAAAGTGACACATTTAAGCACATCTTTGAAATGAAAACAAAAATTATTTAAACAATGTACTATACAGGGTGTCCCATGACGCAAGGTCTACTTCTGCGTGTAGGAGAAGTGAAAAGAAGTCGAAACTAAAGAGTGGTCATTTTCTCTAAATCGACTATTAAAGAAGTTATGGCCTGTTTTAGTTAAATACTGAAGCAGCCGAAACAATAAATGATATTACGTGGTGTTTCATACAAACTGTGGCCGGCCTCGGTGGTCTAGTGGTTAGGGCATTTGCCTTTAGATCCTAGGGACGCGGGATCGAACCTGGCCAAGGTCGGCGAGATTTTTCTAGCGGGGAAAAATCTGAAAAAGCGCCTTCTGTCGGATAAGAAGTAAAGCCGTGCGTCCCGTGCCACTGCGATGTGTAACACGTTAAAAATCACTACTGGCGTTGGAACTACCCCAGATAGGCAAAATTCTTAGTTAGGGTGTACAATGGACCAAATGTGGCCTAAGTGCATAGAGATGCTTGGAAAACCGCGTCCTAGATCTCGCTCTTTCAAATCATCATCACACAAACTGTCTACGTTACTATGGAAATGATATTATTTACTTGTATGCCAATCAGTAAAGCACCTTAAAGGTGATTTCGCTGCTTGCGCTTATTAAGAGTGTTGATAATGTTTACTTTTACAACGCGAGAGTACGCCGATATCGAATACGTGTACGGTTTTTGTGATGGAAACTCAGTAGCAGCTGCTCGAGAATGCCGGTTGAGATTTCCAAATGGGCGACCACCAGACCGACGAGTGCTCAACCACCTACGTGAACACGGAACTTTCCCGAAACCGTCGACTGTGCGTCCAATACACCAAGTACTAGACACTGAGAACAACATCTTGCGAGAAATTGATAATAATCCCAGCACCTCTGTTCGTCGTATATCTGCACAAGTTAATGTACCACGAATGCAAGTTGGAGAACATTAAAACGTTATGGTTTGTATCAATTTCATATCCAGTCTGTTCAAGCCCTCTTACCTACATATTTCGCTGGTCGTATGGAGTTTTGCCGCTGGACCATTCAAAATCGAAACCTACGTAATACAATTTTATTCAGGGATGAAACAACATTTACAAGGAATTGATTAATGAACAGAAACAATAGCCACTTTTGGTTTTTAGTGAGTAGCTGGTGTGGAATTATTGATAACATGCTCATTGGTCCATTCGTTTATGAGAACCATTTAACTGCTGACAAATATTTAAATTTTCTAGAAGAGCATTTGGAAGGATTGTTAGATGATGTCCCCATGGCGATTCGACACGGTATGTGGTACCAGCACGATAGTGCCCCTGCGCACTTTGCATTATGTATTAAGACAATTTTTGAATCAACTGTTTGAAGGACGTAAAATGCGCTTTGCAGTACCAATGGTATGGAGAGAACAGAAAAACCATGTCACAGAGTGTTACATTTGCCTCACTAACATACTGGGCATCGGACCGAAGTCCAAGTATACTGTGCAGTATCTCAATTTACCACCAGCTTTACGACCTGTAGAACATAGTGAAGATCTTCCTATCTCAAATACAAAATTTTGGTGCCGTACGCGACACTCATGGAGAACGGTTCCACCAAGACGTTGCAACCATGGAAAAGCGATGCCAAGACAAATGGAGTCCTAGTTTACTTGCTGATTACTGCTGGATATTAATCCGTGATGCCCCAGAGACCACATATCGCCGTAAAATATCCGCAACAACATTTTGGAGTATTGATATATTTCCGTATAACAACACTTCGTAGCAAATAAAGTGTGGGTGATAGAAAAAATCCAAGGTCATTTTCTGCTTTCTGGTGAAATTTTACGTAACATATGCCATGTTTCATCCATGTCACAAAAAAAAGTTGATTTTTGTTTGAAGTGTTATTATTTGTAGAATCATATGAAAGATATTGTATACCAAACACAATTAGAGACTGTTGAAGATCTTAGGAGACGCATTTTTGAGGCAGCAGAACTAATACAGAATAATAATTATATGTTACTTAGGGCAACCAGATCTCTCTTAAGAAGAGCCAAACTATGTCTTGAGAACAACGGTGGCCATTTTGAACAATCCTTATAGTGAATTTAAACTAAAATAAAAATAAATACTGGCTTTTCTGAAATTGTAATTATTTAATAAATAATAATGTAGCATTCTGTATTTTGAAAACGGTTTACTTTAGGGCATAACTTTATTAGAATTTTCACTCTATTTGGCCTAAAGATTACGTACACGAAGTAGTGGGACACCCTGTATAATATATTGGTCATAATCATTTACAAAATAGCAATTGCAGATTAAACAACGAAATACACATCAATACAGAAAAGCATATACATATTAACCTGCATCATTAGATTCCATTACGCACTATCAACATCACAGTAAATAAACATTTATATACTATACAAAACTTCTTCTATAATACATTAAATGTAGAATCCACAATAGCGAGATTAACTCCGGTTTCAAATGGAATTTTTGCCAAAATTGCTTTCAAAGTTCTTATAGAGGATACCAAAAAATATGTTTGCAAGTATCTATACAATGGAGAACTTCTTTTGAACACAACAATGCAAAAGCTCTATCCTGTTGGATCCATCTAGACATTCTGGGTTTTTGCCAGCATTTTTTAATTGAGAATAAATTAATTCTTTAGACACTTCATTTAAATCTTCATCTATGAAGTTCCAATCTTGTCTAAAATTTCGCTTTCACTTTCATTTAAGAAGGAAAATCGTGCAAGGAACTTCAACATCATTCAAACAATAATCTTGATCTAGCATAGAGTTGCTTCTTACTTCATTTTATAAATCAGAAAAGGACTGTATGGCAGAGCAAGTGCATCGTGCAGTTGAAGCATTGGTCAAACGTGAACAAGGAGTAATTTCCTCACACAAAATTACATTCCAATCATCGATTTCATGTTTTGCAGCATTGCTAGCTTCGGGAACGACATGTACAATAAGAAAAAATGTTATAGGCACAGCATTAAAATTCAAATGTCTCTTACTCTCTTTTTGATAATGTTTTTCTTCAAAATGATCCTCACGAATCACAACCGATTGTTTACGTTACTCTCCGTTTTACACAGTTCACTGGTTTTACATGCGTTTTTCCACAGCTGATGAAAGTAAGGGTTCACAGGTCTTACAGGCCCCTGGCTTTGGTGTGAGACTAAGCTAGTTTGTGCCATGTACAACAGGAGCCGATTCTGCGGCTTACCGTGTTGATGCGTAACCGTACTGATGTGTGGTGTATTTTTTTATATATGATCTTGTTACTCCTCTAGTACGACCGTAACACGAAGAGTGCCATTAATTTGATCCCCAATGGCAAATGGAGACCGGGACCCAGTACTGATCACAAAAGGGAACTAGAAAATTTTCCGATCCTGGAGTGATCCGAACCGGGAAGCGTTTGAACTATTACATCCAAAGCTTGGCTCTCTTACCACTGGGCCATCCCCGCCCTTACTTGGAAATTTATAAATGTGTTTGTTTACGAAACCTGCTGCAATTTTGGTAAAATACCAATTGTTGCAACCTGGATATTTCCAATAATACTTTTTGCGACCAACGCTATTCACGATTAATATACAAAGATAAATGTCAATTAATCAGAAATGAAAGACCGAAATACTTTGCTATAAAGAGAAAGAGGTTATAAATTAAGTACAGTATTTATATCCTCAATTCTTTAATATAGGTACTACGGGAAGATGACGATATCCTGCAAATCAGAAAATAATATTAGATGATACTGATCAACATTTTAGACACAACACACCATTACAGAAATTAGGTACATTGTACATTTGAAATAGTGCAAACGAAAACCCTAGATAAGGAACATGAACATAAGTACAGTTGACTGCGATTGGCCAAATTTAAAATGTATTGCGCAGGAATCCCGTCCAACCCCATCACCTGTAACCGGTGATCAACAAACTTTCGTGTTGCAGGCCAGCAATCTTAATTTCATCCTCGCGAAAACTATCCGGTAGCTCAGTGGACAGAGCACTTGCTGCAACCCACCACGCACAGTTTCCCAAACGGGTGAACAATCTTAACGCTGAAAACCTTCTCTGAAAGTTTTGTTGTTAAACTGTAGGCACAGAATAAATACCTACGGATAAGGTATTTATTCTGTGCTGTAGGTCTCTCGTCACGTCACTTTATTACTGAGAAGCACGCGGCAGAAACGAAGCCAATGGGACGAACGGGCTGTTACAACTAACAAAGAAGGTATTGATTTCGAACATTTGTTGTAATATTTTCTTTAAAATAGTTTACATATTAGTTAATTTTATTTATATGCATATTAAATAATACTGCAAATACATACAAAAGATTACGCATAATATTTCTATTTAATGAATAATGTATTAGTACTTGAGACACAAATTGTCGGGTGTAACAAAATTAAAACGAAAGTGTATATAATGCAGTTTTTTTCATTTAGTCTTAAAAATAATAGTGTCCAAGTGGCAACCATTTTTTTCGATGCACATTTGTAGGTAGGCTTGCATTACTCGAGCTATCATTTTAGGCGATATTGCTACAATTTCTTGTCTGCATGTAGAATTCTCCTCGGTCCGTTCTGACAAATGCAAAGTAGAAGCATGTTTAACAGTTGAACGTCTGGGAGATCTTAAAACTGATTCTTTTACAACTTAAGATATTTTCTAACGTCTGGGCACTTCTTGGTCTATTATTATTATTATTTGTTTGTTTGGGGCTTTGGCGTTGACATGCCTTTCGTCACTGCGACCCTTAGTGGTTCTATTGTAACTTACAAGCCCTTGCCTTTGTTAGAGAAGTTGAAGGCTATTGAAAAACCGGAGGATGTCTCTGAGATTTAAGTCTCTTATTTCGGTAGGTGTGCTAGTTTCTTTCCCGAGAATGTTGTGTCTGCGTCGACCGGCAGCATCGAATCTGCATAGGATGTGTTCAGCCGTTTCTGCTGCCTCATTGCATAGGCGGCATATTTGGTCCTCAGCCTTACCAATCTTAAATATATGGTATTTTAGTGGAGTGTGGCCTGTGAAAAGACCAGTGATGGTCTGCAGCTCCTTCTTGCTGAGAGACAAAGCGTTCCTTGCTTTGTTTTGCTAAATAGTTATAAACTGTTTTGCCTGACGTTGTCCTGGTGTGTTTTCCCAGTACGAGGATTTCATTTGTTCCTTCCATAGGCTGACCTCGTGCTTAATGTGGCTTTTCTGTATTCGACAACAAGGTTCAGGTCCAGTATATGCCGTTGTTGCACCTCTTTTTGCGAGTTCATCGGCTTTTTCATTGCCTGGTATACCCTCATGCCCTGGAACCCAACATAGAGTTACGTGGTTTTTGCTGACCAGTTGCTGAAGGTTGCCCAGGCATTCCCAGACAAGCTTGAATTCACAGCTATAGGTTTTCAGAGCCTTTATTGCTGCTTGGCTGTCTGTTAGAATATCGATTGTTGCACCTTTATAACCTTTCCTGAGGTTTATTCTAGTGCAGAGGTTTATGGCATAAACCTCAGCTTGGAAGATGGTAGTTCTGGTTCCAAGGGCTTCATAAATGCGGTAGCCAGGGCTGTATACGCCCGCGCCAGTGCCTCCTTCCCCCATCTTTGACCCATCCGTGTACTATTGGAGCGATCTTCTTTTAAATGGAGGCGCTCCTATTGACCATGTTTCTCGGTCCGGAACTTTAAAGGGTTGGTCAAAATTGTATGTTATTTGCATAGCGTCTGATACGGTATACGCCGTTCGCTCTAAATGGACGAGGTTTAGTATTTCTAAGGGCCTGTTAGGTCCCCTGATTTAAAATGATTGATCCTTGCGAGCGTCAGCGCATGTAGCATCGTCTCTTTTTACACCTGTAAGTGTAGGGGCGTTATCCCTAACATGGCTTCCATTGCTGCAGTTGGACAGGTGCTCATGGTGTCATGGCTCCTGTGATACTCAGACAGGCGAGACGTCGTATCTTCTCTAGTTGTGACTGAGTAGTAACTTGTGTTGTTTTTGACCACCATACAAGCGATGCATTATGCATAGGTGATCATGGGTCTTATAATTGTCACGTATGACCAGCAGATCAGATGTGGCTTTAGACCCCAGTTTCTTCCAAGAAGCCTGCGGCATGTTTGAGTTGCTGCCACTGCCTTCTTTTGGAGTTTTCTAATGTGTGAGTTCCACGTTAACCTTTGGTCCAGTGTCACTCCAAGGTATTTGACTTCATTACTGAAGTCAATGGTCGTTCCTTCTAGCGTGGTCTATCAGGCGGTTTTTTTTAAGGCTGAACGTGTGGTTCTGAAATTTGTTACCCACAACAACATCGTTTTACGATCTGGAACAGGAGCATGTCTGCTAAACGCAAAGTAATTATGAAAATTTCTTTGCGTCACAAACACAGAATCGTTAGTTTTGCTAAATGTTTCGACGACAAAAGCGCGATGCTCACCCGTCCAATTCATGATGGCAACTAAAACGTCAAGGTACACACTACTAATAGCACACACTAAGATCCCTCTCTCTTCATTTATTCGCGCGCAGTGGCGTAGCACAATGTGGGCAGTTTTTCTGCCGGACCCCGTATATGTGAAAATAGAATCAATCTTAGCGTCCCATAAATAGTTACCAAGGAATCAATAAAAATTGATATAAAGAAGAACGATTTTGATTGATCCTAGTTTTTACGTGAAAATGTTGTTACATTTCGACTAAAGTATGGATGTTTCTTACGACGGAGTTTCAGCAGAGATCGAAGATGCTGCGAGTACAGCTGTGTTGGAATTGATACCTTCACCAGTAGCAAATCAAATTCCTTTGGAAAATTATGTAAATTTGTCAATTACTGTCAATATTAATAAGTAATTAATTTTGTAAAATTGTTACTGCCCGTAGGCATATATAGTTAATAACAAAATATTTCGTTTCATGAACATAATGATTTACTTGCTTAAAAACGTCATCAATAATGACAACTTACCGATATGGTAGTAGCGGAATTATTTCTTTTTGTTTTAAATTGTAAACTTTTTAAAAAACCACTCTGAGAACTAATAAACAGCTAAAACAAATGACGGTTTGAAAAAATTAAATGTCCTATTACTGTTTTAATTAATTAGTGATGCAATGTTTACAGGTTGTTTTCAGAAAGTGATCAGTTTATTAAAACTTTTAAAAACAACTTCTGAAAATTGTATCATAAATCTTAAAATTGCTCAGCACCCAATGATGAGGACTGAACTTGATACACCCTGCCATAGATTAGAAAAATCTTTCTCCACGACCACTAAGGAATTTCACAAATCTTAAATCAATTTTGATAATAGAAAGTTAACATTCTAACACTTGTTATGGAAGAAATATTCTAAAACACTTACCGGCTTATGCATTTTGCATGTATTTCATTCCATCACTAGTAATGGAATGAATATTCCGTAACAGTAGAACAAAAAAAAAAACAGTTAGTCTAGGAATCCATGACTAACAATTGACTTGAAACGTCATAATTTTGCAATTTCTTTGTAAATATTTGTTTCGAATCTTATTAATTTTATTGTATTTATTACATATCTTGTGGTCCTGGAGAAAGTACAGTCTGCTACTCGGTTGGGAATGGAAATTCGATGCTCGTGGTTCCTCACGCTCGCCTTCGGCTCGCATTCGAAGATTCCATTCGCATCGAATTTCCATTCCAACCTCGTTACAGAATGTACTATTCCAATATTATGTATAAACTCGTACAAAATAAGACAATACCAACTGTAATATAATTTTATTTTCAACACAATTATCATCAAAATGGAATGTTTTCAAATGACAAACATTAGGTAACTTATCAGCAGACTTTTAAAATCTAAATGTTGTACAACATGTAGATACTTATAATTAAATGGAAAAACGGGAATGTTTCATACCATCACAATGCACACCATCGGTAAATAATAAATAGCCCACGGTAGTTGCATTAGCAATAATTTGAAAAATGTCTATTAGACACACTTCCATATATCTTTCCAGTATAATACATTTTAAATTGTCATTAATTGGCTTTTGAAAAATAGCACTTCATAAGCTTATTAAGCATAGTCAAGAAGCTCGAAGCACTTTTTGAAGCTTAAGAGTAAAAACCTAAATTTTTATTATTTGATAATACAAATTAGGCACATCAAAGACAAACAATGATTAGTGTTCCAGTTTATCCATACATAACTATCACTTATTTAAGAGCCATCTAATTGAAGACATCATGTAGCTTTCAAAAACCTTTACATAGGTATATAACACTATTAATGAAAACTTGTAGCGTCATTTTAAGAAAAAAATTTCTTTATCACATAGCTATATTTTGACATTAGCAATAACTCTTCAGATCAACTAACATAATCAAGTAAACTATTATCACATAAGTTATTCATAATCAGAAAGTTTCTTCCACTTCTAACCGCATGCCAATATTTTTGTTTCTTAATTTATTGGGTTTTTGCAGGTCCATGATGACCACAACATGAGACAACCTTTATACACTAATGCCTACAAAAAGCTAAGGAATTTATACAATAAATATATTCATTTATAAAATTAAGCTAAATATCATCACTTTAATTGTTTAAAGATTTTAAAAGGTAAAATATTTTTTCGGTATTCTCTAATCTCCTAAATTTGTAAACAATTTTATATAAAAAGATTAGGCCCTTCCTTCCAAACCTATTTTTCAACTAACTCTTAAAATTGTTTACAAATAAACTGAACATGATACTTAAGACATGTACATATATAAGAAATCCTTTACAATAAATGCTTTCATACTGTAAATTACACATTTCGACTAACTACTCCAGGACATTCATAATTATTTGTGTTCACATTCACTTCTTCACTAATATCTTCTCCTGAGTGACATTTGGTATTCTACATTTGGCAGCATTTTCTGGTGTCATTTATCGCTTGATGTTCCTTAAAGATGTGTCTAAAACATAGATTATAAAAGAAAATACTCATAGAATAAAAGCAGAACCAAACTGCATAGTCATTAAATAGAATAATTGACAGTGTGATGGAACACTGCAATTAGGCATTTTATCAAATACCAGTTCTATTTGTAATTAAAATAATTAATTTGTTCTTCTTTCTTTGTTTGTTTTATTTAACGTCGGCCTATTTCTGCTAATTTGTTCTAGTAATAAGAGGATGTTCTTACTAAAGAAACGGAAAACTGTAACAAATATCTACTCATTAAATATATGTATTATGCAAGTAATGCCCCTAGTGGTTGAATTTAGTACATAAATTAATTCTAATTTTTAAAAATGGACAATTTACTTACAAATTTACGACAGTCTTTTAGGAACGTCATGTATATGAAATAAATCATTCTGTAGAATATAAAATAAGTTGCGTGGAAATAATTGTTGTATGAAGTAGACTAATGGCAATTATATTAATCTGAGTACAGTAAACTCTCTCTTATCCAGCACCACTGGAGTTCCCAACTTTTTTGTAAGCATCAACCGCCCCTTCAAACTTAATTATTCCTATTAATCGGTATGTGTATACTATACAGGGTTGCTCATTGGTGCGTCAAAGTCCAATATTGGCATTATTAAAATAATTTGAGAGTTTTTCTTTGCTGTAAAGTGATGTAATGCCAAAATGCGCACATTATAAAACTTATTTTTAAATATGCAAGGTTATTGGCTACAGCGGAGCTACAAGGGATTATTTTTTAAATAGAACACCCTGTATATTTTTACATTTTTGAATTCAGCGTAAAATTACCTTTCCAACGATCTCCGGTTTTTTTATTTTGGATAAAGCTTTTCCGCATTTCTCTAAAAAAAGTGAAACTTTTGGTCAGCACAAGGTTTAACAAATTAAATCGGTGCATGAGTATTACGATTAATTCAGAATGCATATTTTGCAGTTATGTAGCCAAGTGGTGTACTAAAACAACACAACCACCAAATATTAATTTTATTATACATAGTATTTTATACACCACCGCAAATTTATTTCAAAAAGAATTTACAAAATTTTGTCAAATGGAACACCCTGTATATTATTTTATTTTGGATTCGCATGTTAACTCAACACAATTTTTATTAATATTGTCTTAAATAGATATTTTCACTTTTCCTTTACAGATCGTTGAATTATTAAACTTTTTGTTTCTATTTAACCTAGTAGCTATGATTTAGACATAAAGTGACAACATTTATTATTAATTTTTAGAAAAACGATTTTATTTTAATTCAAGAATTTAGTTATAACAAATGCTCAACGTGACCCCCGTTCTGTTCAACACGCATGTACAGTCTTTTCAAAAACAACATTTTCATTGCTCGCAACGACTCAAATGGAAATTGTACCGAAAACATCTATTATGCTTTGCCTCATATCTTCCGCAGTAATTGCAGGTACACAATATGTTTTATATGTCTTGATAGGAAAAAATCCATTTTCTCAAGTCTGGTGATCTAGGTGGCCAATAGATGGGACCGTCATGACCTATACACCTGTATATACCGAAATATTCTACACCCTTCAGATGTATAATCAAAAAATGACGCTTAATCACAAAATCGCCCACAATATTTCCCCAAACATTTACAGTCCATTGTCGTTGTCTATTAACATATAATTCTTGGGTTTTCTATTGCATAATTATGAATATTAATACATCACTTTGGGCTACTTTAGGTGAAGGCCGACTCGTCTGTGAACAAGTTTTTGGAAAAAGCTAGGAGTTGGTTGCTCTTTCCGTTTCCAATCCCTATTTACATTGTGTACAAATCAACTTAAAATAGCTACATGGAATGCGAATGGTCTGACGCAGCATTGTCAAGAAGTAGAAGTATTTATGAATACAAATCAAATCGACATATTACTAATTTCCGAAGCTCACTTTACTGAATGTACATATCTTAATCTTGATATCCCTGGATTCAGGATTTACGATACAAAGCATCCCAATGGTAATGCTAGAGATTACTGCCGTAATCATCAGACAAAGCATAAAGCGGAGATTTTAACGCGAAACATTTACAATGGGGATCAGGTTGTGTTCTCCCAGAGGAAGAGCACTGCACGCAGTTATCAATGAAAATCATCTCAACTACCTATCTACGGGAAAATCCACCTATTGGCCAGCAGATCTAGCAAAAATTCCGGACTGCTTGGACATCCTTATCATCAAAGGCATTGGTAATACAAACCTTAAAGTGGATGAAAGCTTCGATCTGTGTTCTGACCACTCCCCACTCATACTTACATTAAGCTCATCTGTTATAGTCAAAAACAGACAACCGCAATTATATACGTATCAAACCGATTGGGATCAATTTAGGGAAATGGTCGATGCTAATATGTCGCTCAATGTACCACTAAGGAACTGTAGCGACATTGAAAGCGCTATTGAAAACTTTAAATCGTTGTACAACAACATTGGCATGTCACACCCACAACCCAAAGCAGGATTACCCGAGTTTAATCATGGAAAAAATTGCTGAAAAGAGAAGGCTACAAAAGCAGTGGCAAAGCAGACGCTACCCCGAAGAGAAGCATAGATATAACAGATCATGTAGAAAATTAAAGAAAATGCGTACGAGTATAAAAATGAAAAATTTAAATGCTTTATGGAGGGTCTAACAGCCACCGAGACTACAGATTATTCATTATGGAAGCCACCGAGACTACAGATTATTCATTATGGAAGCCCACTAAGCGCCTCAAACAGCCACAGCAGATGATACCACTGATCCGAAAGAAGTCGGTAACTGGGCGAAGAATGATTCTGAAAAGGCACAACTCTTGGCTGAACACCTCGAAAAAGTCTTCAAACCATTGGATGAAGTAGACGCGGAAACTCATGAAGAAATACATCGCTATTAAAGCCTACTCCCAAAACGAAGTAAAAGTAATGATTGCTCGCTTGGTTGACAAAAAAGCTCCAGGATACGATATCATTACAGAGCGTATCTTAAAGGAATTACCAAAGCAGTCAGGATGATCTCCTACATTTGTAATGCAATTCTGAGAACTGGATGCTTTCCAGCCCAGTGGAAGATCTCCAAAATTATCCTTATCTTAAAACCAGGGTAGCCTCCAAATGAGCCGTCATCGTATAGACCCATAAGTCTCCTACCAATCTTAAGTAAACTATTTAAAAAACTATTACTCCATCGTTTAATACCTATCCTACTTGAAAGCGAAATAATACCGGACCACCAATGCGGATTTAGGAAAGCACGTTCCACCATAGAGCAAATACACCGAGTGGTAGATCATATAAATGCTGCACTTGAAGCAAAACAATACTGTACAGCCGCCTTCATCGAGGTGAGTCAGACATTCGATAAGGTTTGGCATATGGAACTTCTTTATAAATTAAAGAACTGCTTACCTTATACTTTTTATTGGATACTAAACTCATCTTGCACGAGATATTTTCAAGTGAAGCATGAAGAACAGACAAACTTGATGCCAATAAAAGCGGGAGTCCCACAAGGAAGCGTTATGGGTCCAATGCTATATCTTATATATACAGACGAAGACCCAGTAAGAGCATCGCAGAAGCTTCAATCTAACTTGGATCACATACAAGAATGGTTTAAAAAATGGTGCATAAAATTAAACGAGTCAAAATTTGTTCAGATTACATTTACTAAACGCAGGGGAGGTGTCCGCCCATTACACTAAATGGAACCGTAATACCACCATCCGAAAATGCCATATATCTAGGCATTCATCTCGACAGAAGGCTGACCTGGAGAACACATATCTGGAAGAAACGCCTGCAATTAAATCTGAAACTCAGAAACTACTACTGGTTAGTACTGGTAGTAGTAGAAACCCTCAGCTGTCCCTGGAGAATAAAATATTAATATATAAAACTATATTTAAACCCATTTGGCTGTACGGGATACAGATAAGGGGAACGGCTTCACCATTCAACATAGCTATACTCGAGTGATTCCAGTCAAAAATGCTAAGAACCATCACAAATGCACCGCAATACATCAACAATGCAGAAATAAGCACCGACCTTAATATTTGCTCAGTGAAATATGAAATAGTGCGTGTAAGTGAAAGATACTTAAAACAAATTACAAAACCATTCTAACAGCCTAGCGCTAAACTTATTAGACAATAGTGAGCATAACCGTAGGCTAAAGAGACATTACACACTGGACTTACCATTTAGATTTTAACCATACATGTTAATGAACTTATACCGGGTGAATATTCCTAAACCGAACATAGGCAATTAACATGGGAAAAAGGTTTTTCGCATATTGCTGCTCCCCATTTTAACTTAGAGGGTTTATAATGACACCCATCGAAAGAAGATTTTTTCCTCGTCTAATGATATCCGAATTAGTTAATTTTTAGTTGTATTTCTCATTATTTTA
>JABXWE010011966.1:0-30249 GCA_014611495.1 Limonius californicus | reverse complement strand
AGAGGGGGCCATATGCCCGACGTCATTTTCCATACCTGAATTGGGAAGGTTTGATTAACAGCTTTATGTTCTTTGCAAATGAGTTTTTTAAAAATTAAGTTCCTTTTTTGATATATTAAAACCGGCGTGCATTTTCATTCACTCTTTATTTTGAGCGTTGTTTAATGCCTTTATGCAATTCTTAATTATGAGTTTGTGGGCATGAAAAGAGCAGTTTTTTTATATATTTTTAATTACGTTCTCATATTCGTTTTGTCATTTCATGGTCAATCTCCAATCTTTTTCATGATACGAATGACGAGCGGTTAAAAAACCAGAAGTGCATTTCTCCATTATTAGCAAACTTGAAGAATCATCGTTTGGGATTAAGCCTTCGGTAAAATATCTTTAGGTATTAACAACAAGCTTGAAACTTAGTTTATTTGGAAAAGATCTAAGCGGATATTAATTTTTTGTCAATTATGCGAAATCTGCGCCCCTAGGCTAATGCCGTTTGTTATTTGTGTTCATATTAGCTGTTATTCATATCAAATTTTACCGAAAATTAAAAATACTGAAAAGATTCATAGTAGATGTTAGTTTGTGTCAAGTTTATCTAAAACTAATCAATTTTGACTGCGTATCGAACGGAATGCAGCATTTCAATCTATAGTATTTGATTAAATATTGTTGGTTCTTGTTATTACAGTAAAAGTAGGCCAGTAATGTCATCTTCCGGCGGTTGGCGAGCCATTCTGTTCTTTCTCCGCAGAATTTTGCGTAATTTACGCAAACAATGCCGTTGCAAGGAAAGAAAAATTGCGGGCAGTTAAATTTACAAACACAGCATAATTTTGCAATTTTTCAGATCCGCGCAAAGTAGCGTCGCGGATGTTGTACGTGCACGTTCTGCGTGTTATTAAAAACATGCGCCATCGGACGCCGTTCCTGTTTAGTGCAACTGCATAAAAATCCGCGATCGATACGGCGCTTTAAATTTTTATTTACTGAAATATTTACATGGTAGGTGGAGATGGATGTCATTGATTAATAATTGATTTTGTGTTTGTTCGGAACTGTTTTTACCCGTCCATTTGCATTTGCTAGTTGTCTGCTTTGATACATAGTCTTTATTAAGTTTAATGGGGTATCGGCACAGCCTACGTTGTTGATTCTCCATAATTTAATTTTGCGGTCGTGCGGCCGCATGCAGAGAACTTCGCAAATAGTTCCGGGCGCATTTGATGTTTTGGTTAGCGAAAAATCAAGCCAAATCGACTAATTATGGAATCAGGGACGGACAGCTTCGATTTTAACGGCGGCTGGCTTTCATTTATTAGTTTAATTATTGTTGCAAAGCGCATTATTTGGGCGTATCACTGCTAATAGCGGCGCGCTCCAATATGCCCGGTTTATCAGTTTAATCGAGTCATTAGTCTTGATTTCCAGCACAGTATTGTGTTTGGGGAGGCATTCCTCGACAATTTATGCTGCGAAGACTAACGTTCACGCAGCACTTCTATTAGAAAACACTGTTGAGTATTGATTGGGCACAAAATTGTTAGTATGGGAAATGTTCATAAATAGCAAGTAAATGGTGGAGGCGCCTTTAGGTTTTTAAGTTCAAAAATATTTACATTTTATAATTTTCCCCCTTCGAAATTAATTTACGTCATGTGCAGAATTTTCCCATACCTGCTTTGTTACGGGATAAAAGGATCCTTCGATCCATATTTTATATTAAGGGCACAGGGAGGTGATCATATTTTTTCTTTCGGCTTTTTAGCGACAGCAGTTTTTAATTACATTTTGTGATGATGGTATAATATTAGTTTCACATTTTTGGGACCTTAGACCTTTTATGATTTCTCGTCGAGAAGGTACGTCAAATCAAAATAAATTTGGCTTGTTAGGGTTAGGTTAAGCAATAATTAGTATTTGGCTTTTTGGGTTATTCGTTTATTATTTTAAGGCCATTGCAGATTGGTGTTTTCCCAACCCCGCATCAATTTAAAAATTGAAAAGGTTATTTCGGCATTCGGCAAGGTCTTGTTTTGAGTATAAACTTTTCATTTATGTTCATGCATTCTGCGTGTCTCGTGTACAGGGCGAAAAAGCAAACATTCGGCGGTATTCGATGCGAAGCGTCGAACGATAAAACGCCGTGTTCATTACCAACCGGAGGACGAAAACGGGGGCCGCCTCATTGAAATGGTTTTCGCGTATATATCGATCATTCGATGGCAATTCAGGCCCCCGTTCGAACTCCTTTGGGACCTGCTACATTGCAGACCACGGACCAATATAATTAGACGGAATTTGTACATCGGTGGCAAATTGTCGATACTGCAGTGATGTCCAGCAAAAAATACCGCCGTTGTCTGGTCCAGACTTTTAACTGCCGTTGCGGCTTCGCGCGGAATTCACCGAACATTCGTTTTGCAAAACACCGTCTGATGGCAATTTGTACTGTTGGTCTGCCTCCTGAACGCCATTTCTATTAGGATGCATTTGCACGAACTAGCAATGAAAAGTAATGCCACTATAATACTCTCTCCTGGCATAAAGTTGTCCCCGCGGGCGATGATTATGTAAAACGCGGGTACGATAAATTCCAAACACTCTGAATCATTCAGAGAGACGATGGAGTAATTATTAATTGAGTAGCCGGGTGATTATTGGGACCACCAGTACTTCAGTCTCTACTTTTAAATATTAATTCGAATCTGATTGATAATAATTCATAGTCATTATTTAATTCCACGTATTGGCTAATAAAATGAACGAAGTATATAATTGTGAATGAGCTGTAAATTACAGTGACTATTGAGAAATTTCGAAAATCACTATTTGAAAGTATTTTATTACAAACTGCCAACTATAATAAGTACCTGAACTATCTCGTAGTTCCACTAGTAGCTTTTAAAGGGTACTTGAAACTGTAATTGGGGTTAACTAACTAGTTTAAGAATACCTTTATTGAGAAAATACCGACAAATTATCAAATGTTTCTGCAAGGCGCGAAAGTTAAAAAAATTTTGTAATATTATAAGTTTGGAAATCATGAATTTGACTGTAAATATTATTTATTTACAACTCATTAATACTATATTTTTTTGTAAAATTTTATATACTTACTGTTAACTAATAGTAACCGATTACTACCTAACAGCATATTTATATGTTTTGTACGACCCAGTGAGTCATTTTTATGTCACAAACGCATTTGCTAATATAAAGATCACACACAATGATTGTTCGATAACTACGTGGCCTAACACGGCGCGAATTCGAAGGAATCTTCTTTACCATTCTGTAGAAATATCCTTTATTAGATTAAATATGATAGTACAGAGCGATCTGTCAATTAGTCTGTTTTTGACAATACGCCAAAGTGAACGTCTCGTGTGAGTTTAAACAATGGAAAAAACTGAGTTGAGAGCAGTGTTAAGTACTTTCATTTGAAAGGCTTAACACCAACCGAAATCAAAGCGGAGCTGGATTCAACACTATTGGAATCCCCTCCTTCGTTTTCAATTGTTAAAAACTGGATTGCCGAATTTAAGCGTGGTCGTGTGAGCACAAATGATGAGAACCCCGTAATGGACGTTCAAAAACTGCTACTGCCCCGGATATGATTGAAACAGTCCACTGTATCGTATTGGATGACCGTCGAGTAAAAGTGTGCGAGCTAGCAGACATGTGGGTAACTCAAGTGACAGTGTGCACAGCATTTTAACTGAAGAATTGGAAATGAAATAATACTCCGCGCGTTGGGTGCCGCGGTTGCTCACACCGGAACAAAAACTGAATCGTTTGAGTGTTTCTCGCGATCTTCTGGCACGTTTTCGCCACAATCCGAAGGATTTTTTGCGCCGTCTCATAACCGTCGATGAAACCTGGGTCCACTATTATACTCCCGAAACCAAAAAACAGTCCAAACAATGGACACACAAAGGTTCTCCGCCACCAAAGAAGGCCAAAACGGTTTTGTCAGCAGGAAATGTTATGGCAACCGTATTTTGGGATTCTCCTGGAATTATCTTGGTCGACTACTTAGAAAAGGGGAAAACAACAAATGGCGAGTATTATGCCAATTTGTTGCAACAACTTAGCGACAAAATCAAATCGAAACGGCCTCATTTGGTAAAGTGCTTTTCCATCAAGATAACGCACCTGCCCACAAGTCTGCGATTGCAATGACCAAAATTCATGAATTGGGATTTGAATTAGTGACCCATTCGCCCTGTTCCCCAGATTTGGATCCCGGCGATTATCATCTGTTTAAAATTAAACAAATTAAAATAGAGCAAACTGTGAGAAAAGTTATTACACACAGTGTATCATCTGTTTCCAAACCTGAAAAAAATGGCTCGGTGGTAAGAGATTTTCGTCTTAATTCCGAGGTAATTGCTGCTGGAAATAGCTATTTCGAGGACTTGGCTTCATCGACCTACAATGAAGGCATTGCTAATTTGGAATATCGTTGGAATAGGTGTGTTGAGCGAGCAGGAGACTATATTGAAAAATAAATGTTTTTATTCGAAAAAAACTTGCGTTTTCTTCGTTAGGCCACATAGTTATCGAGCCACCCTCGTATTTGCTGGCTTTCTTCATATATATTTATTCGAAAGTGTAAAATTTCGTTTTAGTACACTTTATTTCCTGATATCATATGATGCAAAGCAAGTGCATTGTTAGAAAATCACATTATTTATTATCTCACCAGAACAATTCGTAATACTTTCATTTCCTATTAATCTTCGAAATTCGCCAATCCGTAACTTTCTACTTTAACCTCAAATTAAAAATAAGAAATTAAATTATGCTCTCGGCGAGCGGCGCTAAAACAACGCTAATCCAAGAATACGGGCCATTCTTCTTCGTTTGCTCTGCCCACGTGAGAGCGATAAACCAAAGAAATGAAAATAAAAAATTACCCATTAATTTAAATGAAACACACTTTAAGGATAATGGCCAGGACGATGCCGTGTCCCAAATAGCATTCTGTACAGTCGACTAGAGAGTGCGATATCAAAACATGGGGCGCAGTTGAGAGGTGACATACGGTAAAGACGCGTGTGCCAACTCCCATTTGGCTCAATGTATGTAAAGCACCTTGTGCCCTCATTATCATAATCGCATCACGGCTTTGCTCGGAACCAAAAAATACGGCCTCCTCGCTCCGTTAACTACTTTACATAACGTACCTGCACGAAAAAGTGCTACTTGAAGTAATTACAATATAGTTCGAAAAAACTGCCAAATAGCTCACTTAAAAATGTTGGCGTCGCGTTTTCTAAACTTAACCAAAGACTGTATACAGTGGCATTAAAAAGTCCTGCATCGTTTGAAAAAGCTGAGGCAGATTGAAATTCAAACGTGCTTTGTTCGAATGTGTACTTACTATTGACTTTCTTTATCGAGTAGTTACCAAAGTAATATAAAACAGTAAACCATTTGTGTGGAAATGTAATTGGAAAAAGCAAAATTAAAAAAATGTGTAATGTAAGACAAAAACCTGCAATATTATACAACCTGTTAATTTTAATATTTGATTGGTCAGCGCATGTTCTTGACGATCAGTTCGCTTCTTGCACATGGAATTTTGCAATTTTCTCCTTCCAAGTACAATGAAGCCAGCCATGGATTAGAGATGGGATTAATTTAATATTTAGGCTTTTCTTCTAATTAGGATATTTTATATCCCTTGCCACAAATTCTCCATTAGATTAAGGACTACGAATTGTGTTGGCCCGTCCATTCTGCCGATTTTATTGGTTGTCGTTGGCAGTGTTTCCCTATGGCTACTAGCATTATCATCTTGAAAAATAAACTTTCCTGCGCCAAACATGTCATTTCTACCAGGTAGCAACTTACTTTGTAGTTCTTCGAAGTATCTGCAGTGTTTAACATTCGAAGGACTACATGTACTTGATTAGTTCCTTGAAAAGACATGGTGTCACATGTATTCTGTAGAAGTTGATAGACTACATGTTTGTGGGGTGATGGACTGCATACGGTACCTTGATGTACTGTTATCTAGTGGAAAAGATCTGTTGGCGAAGAAGAGATTATTTTCCAGGACGATAGTGTTTCTTCCCATAGAGCGAAATTGGATATTTGGTCGTTGGCGAGCAATAAAGTCGACAGGATGGACTTACCAGCGCAATCTCCAGACCTATATTCAACAACAGACGCTGCCTTCCTTCTCTCAACCTAAGATTTCATACCTGCATATCGTCACGGCCACAGTCTTCTAGTCCTCTGCTTTCTGTCACCTCATCCATGTGATCCCTCCGTGATATTCTGGGCCTTGCTCTCTTCCTTCTTCCCAAGGGCTCCATTCTGTTATTTTATTTATCTACCTGTGGCCTTCGCTTCTTCTCACATGCTCATACCACTTTAAAATTGTTGCTCTATGATGTTTACTGCATCTTTTTCTATTCCCATTCTATTCCTTATCTCTATGTTAGGTATTCTGCCCATTTATACCACTCTACAGCACCTATTCCAACACTCGATTTCTACCGTTTTAATCTTGGATTAGTTTTTGTATTGCTCAGTTTTCTGTATCGAGGTCATATTGATTTGTATATTCTTTCTTATTGTTTTTTTTTGAAACGTATTTGTCCCATAGTACTGAGTTCAGCTGTCTAATTCAATTTCTTGTTTGTTTTAGTCTGGTTTTTATTTCTTCCTCTATTATGCCGTTGTTTGTTACTCTTATTATAGAACCCAAGTATTTGAATTTGTTTGTGCCTTTAATTGTTACATAGTTTTCGAAATCTAGGTTTACTGCGTTTCCTTTTGTTAGGTATTCCGTTTTTTCTAAATTTACCTCCAGTCCTGCTCTAGTGTATTCTTCTTTGAGGTTTGTCACCATATAACTCGCATCTTCCTCGTTCCGCGCTATGACCCCCTGCCCATCAGTGAAGCTTAGGGTGTATAAGTAATCTTCAGTCACTGGGACTCCCATTGCTTTTCATTTCAGTTCCATCTTTTCAATGTTTGTTGCACATATATTTTAAAGAGTGTCGAAGACGTAGAGCATCGCTGCAGGAGGCTTTTGGATGTTTGAAATTTATTACTCAATCGGTGACCAATTGTAATAACTACGGTATTATTTCTGCAGAGGTCTTGTACTACTTTAAATATTTCTTCCATCGCCTTCCAAAGATGTTTTCTCGGCACAGTCGTATGCCTTTCTTATTACAATGAACGCTAAGTGAACTTCTTTGTTTTTGGTGAGTTTGTTTTCTATTGATTGTCTGATGGTATATGTGTGATCTACACATGATCTTCCGCCCGTAAATATGACTTGGTTTTTTACAATTTTTCCCTGTACCTGGTCTTCTATTTGGTTTTTGAGAAACTTATCGTACAGTCACTCGATACAAGAAAGTATGCTGATGCCTCTGTAGTTTGAGTAGTGTCTTTTATCTCCCTTTTTGAAAATGGAGATAATATATGCTTCTGTCCATTTATCTGGCAGTTTCTCTCCGTTTACCACTCTATGGAACATGTTTCTTTAATATCAAATGCAACTTCTCTGGTCTGTATTTAATCATGTTGGTAACTATCGTATTTAAAAGAAATATCATAAAAAATAGAATCAATCCAATTTCCGGTTCGTGCCTGGTTTCGCTGTATTTCAAATCAGCAACTAGGAAGACTGCCAAAAAGATGGGATGAACAATGTTAAGTTAATATTAGTTTCAATTTAAACAATTCTTCCTTTTTTATTAGCCTGCAACATCTCATCCTCCATTTTTACAGTGATGCGGAACTTTTTAATACCTTTGTAATATATAGTCCTTGCCTTAATATGCTGAATGATGCTGTAAAACGAGCTCCGCTGCAAAACTTGAGTGCTTTGGATGCAATTAGACACGGATGTAACGTACATAGGGCAGCGGACAAAAACTACTTTCAGCTTTTATTCATTTCTTCGCTTAGTTCGTTTGTAGAATCATGTTGAATGAGATTGTCGCTAAATCGAATGTCAGCGTATCTGATGGGCTTTCAGACTGCGCGGCCAAATCTGCATATGTCAAGTGGTCGAACTTTTATTACTGCGCCTCCATGACATGCATGGAAAAGCGACATGAATATGTTAAAATGAAACTGTGTAGCGGGTCGGAGCCAAGTAAATTTCAATCCGCGTCGTTAAAATACGCAAAGAGAAGCAAAACCTGCAAAGAGCCAATTAACAGAGTTCGTTTGGTTTGAAATTCGATTTAGAATGTTTTTGAAGGAAATTCGCATCCAGCAAAACTAAAGTTCTGAATAATGTTAACCCAGAAGTAAGTATCATTCCTTTTCTGCATCTTTAATATTGAATACCTCTTTACAAATTCGCGGATGTGGAAATCAACTTTGTACAACACTGAATTCTACAGATACATTTATTTAAAAAAAATTATTAAATAGAAATGTTCTTCTACTATTCTGCTGTTTTACTATTTGCTTTACAATGTACTTAATCTATAGAATGTTTTTGTACCCCAGAACTACTTTATTTAGATAGAAAATATAATACTTCTAGATCGGTTAATTAAGTTGTACTACAAGGTATTAATCTAGGAAATAACAGAAATTATCTAATGCTTCCGCATAAAGATTTACACAATTTCAATATATTTAAGTTATAATCTTAATTGCTAATTCGGTTTCTGAAAAACGAATCTTTAAAAATACACAGACAGCATAATAGAACGGTTTGGAAGTTGAAACCCCCTTAAATAAGTACTTAAAAAGTACAATAGTGCATTTTCAAAATTTCCATGCTTTCTAAACCTCCAAAAATATGTAATCTGTATAAAAACATATTTATTTCAGTTGTTCAAGTAATCGATTTTTAATATTCTAGTTCTCTGTCAATGAAGCCTAACTATTTGTATCTACCAATGCATGAGAAAAACTGTACAGTTTTACTAACTACCTTAAATAAGTAACCGATACATTTTATCAATATCTTAACTATTTCAAAATTGTTACTATTTTACTTTATCATCATCATCATCACGATTATCATCGTTGTCATCATCATCAACAGCCTTTTTACCACTGCTGGACACCGGTTTCGCCTCTGCCGCGCGTTTCTCCTCAGCGCTAAGGTAGAAACACAGGGGACCTACAGTTTAACACCGAATCCGGACGACAGAAATTCCAGAGAAAGTTTTTAACAATAAGATCCCTCGGTAGCTAACCGGATTGGGACATGCGGCACAAGCCATAATCTACGTTTTGCTTATAATGCCAGTGCTTTGCCAACTGAGCAGCTACCACCACACTTTGATGTTTAATAGTACTTTACCAAAAACAGTTTGTTTGACATTTTCATATATCTAAAAAGGTTTTTTTGGTCTCTGCTGGTATCATTTAGTCCTTTTATGAATCATTTCTTGGATTAGATAATTGCTGTATCCCTATTAAGTTGTCATGTTTGAAATGTACGCTGAAGGCGTTAAACATTAAAAGATTAAAATGGAAAGCTGATTCTAAACAATTCAAAGTAAATAATGTTCCCATTTCGCCATCGTATTTATGTTTTCGTCTGGTTTGTCTTATTTTCATCAATAATAATGGGGTTACCCTTCTTTGAATATTCCCATTGGTTTCTATATCAGAAGTTTATACATTTATCAAAATATTTTTTCCGTCTTTTATGTAATTTCCTCGCATGTTAAACTTACAAAAGTAAGTTATAAACTGCGGTAACCTGAGAACTGTAAATCTTAGAAAGGAAAGCTGTTGTTGAATCTTAAAAATTCATTACTTTTTGCTGAGACGTGAGATTATATTTTCTCATTACATTTATCGTTAACCTTCAATTTGGTATTGTGTTAGATGGGAATTAATAAGAGTTGGATTACCTTTATTATTTTCAGTTCTTTTGTTTTACATATTAAAACAGAATTTAGTATCTCTAATGAAATATAATATGGGTGGTGTGTATTTCAGATTGCTGGAAATAACCGCAGCTTTTTGATCTACAGATCCCACTGCATATTGTTATATTGTTTAAATTGAATAAAATATGTAACACTTCTTGAAAAAAAATTGAAAGTAAAACTTATTATTTCTCTATAATTTTTTACATAGACAAACAAAATTATATTCGTTTCCCTGTCCGTCCCGGGTGTTAGGACCGTCTACCTGACCGCTTAATTAAATAAAGTTCCACACAGTAGTCTAACGTTCGAAGAAGTGTTTTTTTGCAACTTATTTTTCATGGATGTATTTGAAACCCATAACATAAGATTTATGCCAAAATATAATTTACAAAAGTAGTGGATGTTTTTAATTAAAAACTCAATTGAAAATTTCAATTGCCTTGAAATTAGATACGAGCTTACAGCCGATTGTTTGTTTAAGTTACAATAGAGGGACTCGGCTATGGTGATTAAACTACTATTTTCGGGGTAATGTTGCAGTACGTGTAGCATACCTCGTTTATTAAAAATTAAATTTGTGGAAAAAAAGCAAATTGAAAATAATAAGTCTCAACATAACTAGACTTTTAAGATTGTTATCGTTACATTTTATTAAGAAATCAATATTTAGATACCATGAATAGTGTTACTAGTACGCAATCAACCTCCGAAAAATGAGCAAGTACACGAGGTATTCTGTTTAAAAAGAACGTTGATGTGGTATATAATACAAATTACTTGAATGTATAAATAGTTACATGAGCACATACCAAATTTAATTTTGATCAGTCTGTGTATGGATTAGCGGCAAAATTATTTTCTGGTCTTCGTGGAAATCTAATATAAATAAAATTATTAATATTCAGAAGCCATGATTTTATTTAGCAAATTGAATAAATCTACCTTGTTTATGAACATAATATTCGTGATTACCACAAAAATTTGCTATTTATTCTGTATGTCCGTTTTATTTATCCAAAGCCTACAAGGATTAAACTTGAACGCAAAAATAGAATGTAATATATTCCATTTTGATATTATTTCTCATTTAATCTGAAATGACACAAACACAAAGACAATCTGTGGGCATTTTATGCCAATAATTATGCTTAGTATGTAAAATACCTTCATAAATAGCAATGCCAACATTGAGTGCTGAACTTTAGGAGTTGAGTGATAAAAATCGTGCATTACAATCCACTCTAATCTCCTTGAAGCAACATTTTTCTGAAATATAGTAATGCGGTAGGAATTCTTCCTTATAATGTGTCAACTGAAATATGAAATTATGTGCATTTTACATTCTAATTGTGTGGTAAAAGAAAAAGCATTGACTTAAACTAGAATTTACTATAGAATCAATTTGTGCGCTTTAAAATTTACGGCATCCTGGACTTTTACTCTAGTATGTAGATTCACAAACATAAGTTTCGATGTAACTAGAGGCAGGAGTTACATATTCGTGATACTTCCTCATTATTGGTTATGCAACTGGATTGGAAATCCATTGCAGCAGCTCATCCATTAACCTCGATTTTTCGTTTTCGTTCACTAAATTGCTGTTACATTCGGATTTTTTTAGCAAATTGCATTTTAAGTATCATTGCCGACAAAACTTTGCAAGGATCTTTAATGGGGAGAAATCCCATTTATTATATGTTGTAGTGTTAGTTAAGAACCACTGCAGGAAGCACATATTATAATGATGTTGACTTTCTTAACAGTTTCGTAAATAGATTTCCACCGTATGAAGTATTTAGTTTAATTATTACTTTTTTTTCTGGGAATTAGTCTAGCAGACTTTCTAACCCAATTGTGTCCACGAGGTCACATAAATGCTAATCTCAGTTATTTGACATGGCACATCTAGGACACCGTTTTGTTGCATTAGCGGAAGCTTTGTGCAACTCCCTTTCGGCTGGAGAGTTCCAATGTACTTTTTTTGGTCGTCGTTTCGAGCCTCGAGGCGGTCTGTTGTGCAGAGGTTCTCCAAAACACCAAATGACATTATCCTGCGCCTTCGTACGCTCCCTTTATGGACCCCCATCCTTTGCCATCGAACGATCAATTGCTCTGTCGATATGAAAGTTTACTGAACGCCGTTTGCTGGCCTTTTGTATCTCGATGACACGTCGTTATGCCGCGACCGCCATTGTTCGGTATCGCCTCCTTCGCCGGTTTACACTTGGCGAGGTTTTCACGGTAGTTCAGGTACAGTCGAACAGTTGATTGCGACGCCTTCCTGGAGGATTCCTCCGGCGATTGCCTTTTTGGTCCATTGCCTAGAGCGGCTATCAAAAAGTGCAATAGCAATATTGAGGTGGTTATTCAGGCTCTTACGTAGTGCACTTCATGCTCGCTGGCCTGTGTTTTGTTTATGCCTTTCGATCTTGTGCAGCGAAAATGAAATTCCATCGCGGTTATTAATTTCCCCTTGGTTGGCGTCGTAAGGTCAAATTTTTCTCCGATATAATTTAATTATGAAGAATTCAATTTTAGTCGGTGTCTCCAGGATGTATTCACAAATTGGCAAATTTATGAGGGCATTGGAATTTTTATTATGCCAAGAAAATGAAGGAATAATGTGGGAACATCGTATTAGGGCGAATTTTATTGGCCGTTAAAAAGTAACTCTCCGGTGGCATTAAATAATGTCAAAGAAGTTACATCGGGGGCAATATCAAGAACGTCAACGGTACTCGTAAATTTAATTAAAAGTTTAGAAATTTAAACCCTTTTATTTGAGGTGGAGGTATTTCAGAAATTTCATAATTTACTCTCGTTCCCTCTTTCACCAACTCGCGTCAATAAAATGCATTCTTCTTCGTACGATTTATTCGGTCTTTCGGAGCATCCGTTAAATTGAGGCTCATAAGGGTTGGTACTGTGAGATTCTTACTGCATAGCAGACTACAGGTGTGAAGGATCATTGCTACGTGTGTTAGGCGTAAAGTAGGCCAAGGCAGTAGTGCAGCTTGAATTTTTCCCCTTGGGTTTTTCTTCTTCACAGGCGTTTATAAAATTTTACCTAATTAATTAACCCGTGTAAACTTTTGTTTTGTTTTAATCAGTTGTTTGACAGCCATTTTCGATCTTCTCGTGCGAAAAGATTACTAAATACCTTCTTATAAAATTTCAATGATGGGTTTAAACCTTAATATAATATAGCGAAAGAACCGGCCGGATGAGTATGTCTGAGTGTCGAAAAGAAAAATTTAAACCTCTATTTGAAGTGGAAGTATTTCAGGAATTGCATTATTTACTTTCGCGTCCAGTATCGTCAAACCGCTTCAATAAAATGCATTCTTCATACTATTTATTCTATCTTTCGGAATATCCGTTAAACTCAGGTTGATAAGGGTTAGTACTATAATATTCGTATTGTATAGTAGAACAAGTTTGGAAGAAGCACCACTTTTACGTGTGTGTTAAGGTGTAATAGTAGAAATATATCAAAGCAGTAGCTTAGTCAGAATTTTCTCATGCAGACGGTGTAACTAGCAATATTTTTTCATAGGCGTTAAATGTGCAAACTAGTTACATTTTTTATATGAAATAGGCACGTAATTAAGTAATCCACTTTAAAGTGGTTTTCAATTTAATGGATTTGGATGCCTTCCTTTTCACCAGAGCTTCAGTAAAATGTATTCCTCCTCATACAAATTACTTAATTTTTCCAATCTTCCTCATACAAATTATTTGATTTTTCGAAACATCCATGGAACTGTCATATAAACGTTTGCACTTTAGAATTAGTACTGATTAGGCGATCAACCTGAAAACATGTTTGCAGTTTACTCACTGATTTGCTTCTACAATGTAAAATTTAAAAAAATCAATTAATGAGTTGGAACCCTAAAACCGTTCTTATGGTTGTGTCGCTGCGCCAAGACTTAATAAATAATAGTAAAAGAAAATTAACAGAACGATAATTTGTTGGTGTCAAAAGGGGGAATCGTTTTCAGCGAAGCGTATCTGAGAATGCTTTGTTTTTGGCTAAGCCTTTGAGCTTTGGCACGTAAAAGAAAATGGCTTATTTACTTCTTAGATAGTTAGACAGCTAGAAAGTAAGTATCCGTTCCGCCGTTGTCTTATTCCACCACTAAGCTTCCCGGGTAGCGTTTTAATTCGATTTTTTGCTCGGCTCTGAATTTCCCTGGGGTTTCCATTGCGAGAAGCCGAGTTCGAGGATGTCCGAGGCGCGAAGGGGGTTGCTGGTAGCACACAACGAAAAGAAAGGATTCCACTTAATGGAAACGAATGAGACAGTTAACGGTAAAGACAATATTGCGGCAGTGAGGAAATACCTTTATTACCGATCTCGCCGCGTAGAGATTGCATCTAACGCGGGAAGACATTCTACCATCCGATACCTCCAATAATCCCGCAATCACCATTTGCATATTAATGTCAAATTGCGTGCCTGGTTAAATATTTCTCGCCAATCAGTCTTGTGGTGCAATTTCACGGATCGTTCCAAGACCAACAAAGTGCAAATTGGAAGTGGATTCTGCGATTAGTTATTTGGAAGTGCTAAGTTTAACCATCTCACGTCGATGTATGGTTTCCGGAACTCGAATGCGCCCCAAGTGGTTTATTCTCAACCCCATTGAGTCAGTTGTGAACAAGTAATTATATGCTATATAAGTTGTTCGAGAATCTACGTTATCTTCTAAGAAGGATTACTTACCTGCTGATCTCAAGGCGCTAAACCGCACCGCAATAAATTATAGAAGCTTGAAATCGATAATGCTGAAGTACAGGACTATGTTTGTTGTGCTTACTAACGAGCCAGCCAGTTTTGATGAATGTTAGTCCCGAACTTTCAAACTCTCTCCCTTGTTGTGTTATTCAAGCTCTAAGGTCAGCCTTAATTCACGTGGTAACGTTGCAATCATGCGGCTTTGTCATAACGAACACGCAATTTCTGAACTTTTGTCATAAATGTGAAAGATTTTCAAATGGCCGGATTTAATTTCGGATAGGTATATATTTCAAACTAATGTCGGGAAAAAGTTTGACCTATATGTTTATAGCACTTGCAAATTCTTTTATAGGTTTCTGCTTTATTCGAATTCTGTAGGCCATCCTTTGTTGTAGTTTGACCTACATATATTTTACCACAGTGCTCACAAAATTTTTATGACTTCATATTTGTCAAGGCAGTTTTTTTCCTAGTATTACCTATAATGGCAGTAATTCCAGAATCATTTCATCTGTTGTATGTATTTAATCCCCTTTTGCGGCCACGAATTGTAGTAATGAGTTCTACGATTATTTATATATAATGTACCATTCAATTATTGGTACCTAATTTAATATAACGTATTTCGAAAATACAATAGTAAGCTGTAATTATCACATTTGAGGTTTGTTAATTCATGCGACATCAGCTTTGTGTTGTTGCTAATGATCGAATAATTAATTATTGTTAAGCCGCGGCCTCCGGCGATTTGCTTAGCAATTCAGAATCACATTATAAACAAATTTAACGATTAAACGGTTGGATTAATTTTGAAGTTCATCGCTAATAGTTTAACCCAATTAATTGTGGATGTTTTTTACAAATGTCGTGCAACCTAATTAGGTTTTCAGTTTTGGTAGTTCGTAACAACACCAAGCAGAATTGTACAACATACTATTAAACCAGTGTAAATATTGGATATGTGCAAAGTACAACATTGTTATCGGCTAACGAGGGTAATATTTACGTTTTCCACATAGCAGAACCGATCTTTCTCAGTTTGAAGGTGTTTTCTTTCGGCTGTAGTAGTTATAGCAGTAATTTAATAGCTCGTATGTTTGCTCAATAACGGCGTAATTTTGCAAATTACCCGATGCTATTAGCTAATGTTATTCTCATAAATTGTCTGCTTTGTGAGCAGTGGGCTTGGCATAGTCGTTCCTTACAATTTGTACGCTTCTGGTTACCTTGGGATGACAACAATTAGTTCCCTTAAAGTCTTTGTTATATTTATGTGCAATAAATGAATTTATATTAATTTTTCTATTTTGTTTCAGGTACGTTACGAAGGTTTTGAGCAGACTCGAATAATTTGGGTAAGAGATGATAGCATTAGGTTTATTTAATGTCAAATAGAAGTGGATTTCCTATAGTGGTATAGACCTTAGCTATTGAGCCATCTTCAAACCCATACAAGTTACATGGTTTTTTTAAGTATTACATAGATAAACATAACTAACCATAACGTATCATCTTACGCTACCTACCTGTTATTCAATAAAATTATGAAACGAGAGGAAACCTTGACCAAAATGACGAGCTTTGCCTAATAATGTCAAGTATGCTGTATATGAAAAATTTCCTTTTATCCCACTACATTCCCTAGGAGTATAACATTTTGTACCCTTGCTTATTTTAGGAAAGCTTAAAGTTTTATTGTCTTGTTATCAGCACGTTTTTGTAGCTTGAAGTCTTGAATAAATTGGATGAGGCTACACAGCTTAAAAAATAAGAAGCTGTATTATAGTTACGCGTTAAGAATTTAAATTTGCATCTGCGTTTGAACGGAATTGAGGGAAACGTATTGAATGCTTCGCTGATCTGATAAGCGCTTCCCTGTCAGCTGTCTTAACCGAAAACTCTGCATCGACCGACGTAATAAATGTATATGCACGTTTTCAGGTTAGTGAAAATCCCCTCGATATGCCCTGAAGGATACTACTAGGAGTTTTCGCGAATCCTCGCAATTAAGAACGCGAGGATTCCTTGTTCTATTTTAGACGTTTCGGAAACGGTAGGCTCGAAAATTTCGCTCTCTTGCATAACACAAAACTGGGCAATAAAATGGGGTTTTGTTTTAAAAGCTATTGATATTCGTGTCTCGCGGCGTAGCCTTTTTTCACATTAAGCAATCAAACCGCAAACGTGTAATTTACAAACCGCAAATTGCGCTTAATGCGACCCATCATGGAAACCCTATCATCTGGTAGTCATACCCGCGCGGTTATTAACTATTTCCGCGTTTTGCCGTGTTGGTTTGCGCCGAAACTAATGATTTCCGATTTTCAAAGCTGCACTTATTTATAGCGGCCGTGATTGTGCATGCGAAGTTCATTACGAAATCTGAGCTGTTGGCTGAGAGCGCGCGAGGGGATCACGCATGAAGAAATTGCGGGTTAAAGATCTGTTTCGACAGCAGCCATCGGTATCAGAAGCTCAATCGACTGAAAACTCCAATTAAAATAGAGAATACCCCGACCGAAACGCGACCTGAATCGAGATGCTCATATTGTGTGCGATGTACTTTTTTGCGGACACGAAACGTTGGTGATAAAGCGATGTTATTAATTTTTAGGCTTGCAGTTCAGGATCATTCTGAGTTAAATATGACAAACAATATATGTAAAGGGGTAATTATTTATTTTTATAGTGTTATTGAAGATGTTACAAGAAAACTGTGAACTTATATAGACAGGAAAATCAATTAGTTTGATATGTAGGAAGATGTTTAAGCATATACTGAGCCAAAAATGTTTGGTCTGATAGAAGAATGTTTCAAAAGTACTTGTAAAGTATCAACCATACCTCTCTGTTTTGCGACAATTCCTCCCCAAGGTACACAGCCAAAGTCCTGCATCTTGTCTACGTATCGTTAATACATAGATGGATTATACTTTGCATAATGAATTTTTAGTTTTAGTTTAAGGCTGTATTGTCCTTTTTCTTCTAGATGTTTTATTCCCAACACCATATATTATTGTGGTGTTAACAGGCTTATTAAATTTAATTCCAATCCGTTATTGTCATACTTTTTCGGCTTCTCCAATTTTAATTATTCAATTAGGAATAATACATTACGTCAGTTACGCGAAAGTAAATCTCTTGATAGTCTTGAAGTCTTTTGATACATTTTTCTACATTTGATAAGCCTCATTTTTGTGAGTGGCAGGAAGGTCATCCTGGATTCAATTTTTCAAGAGGAAATCGCAGTTTTATGGATGGATGTTCTGGCATGGCGAAATATATGTACACAGTTTGCAAATTCTTCTGTCAACATTTGCAGAGCAAGAACTTGCTTGAAGTCTTTCAGTGACAGTTTATATCCTCGTGTCTTTTAATGCTGATAGAAATTTCTGAGCAGAAGACAGTTTATTATTTCGCTGCTGATCAATACGCTTCAGTGTTCTGCACGTCCTGCATGTTAATGCTATTCACATGCAACTCCGTTTAAGTGGATTCCGTGACGTGTATTTTTAGTTCCTGAATCATATTCAAAGGTATTAAGGTTATGGCAATTTATTAGAGCGGTTTTAGTGCAGCCGAGTGGAAGAGAACGTCCGATTTTTTGAGCCATTCATTTCCGTGTGAAAATAACCCGAAGTGTATTATTTGATTTGTTAATTGGTGGCAGCGCTTCGTGACAGATCACGTGACGTTGTTTGTTTCATGATCTGAAAAGGCCCTCGAAAAGCCGCGGTTGTTGCGGGTTTGCTGCGTCGGGGTACATGTTTAATTCATCATACATAATTCTAGTTCCTTTCGCGCATTTCGTTATAGAAGTCTCGTCTTTGTCTTACTAATCTTCCAACAACGTTTGCAATTAATGATCTAATTTCGAAAGCGTCTGATTATGTCCCGGCAGGATTGAATTAAGGTTGCTTTTTATTGCTACATTTTGCTTTCGAGCTCCATCAATACCGCCCTTTTTAATCCTTTTTTTCGTGTGTGCCTTGGAAAAGAAAAGGTTCCGAAATAATATAAGATTGGATCTTGATTAGGCAATATTAATTGAAGTGTCCATCATCAGCACTGCAACGAAAACTTAGATGGCGTTTTGGATTCGGATAAGACCAACGTTTCAGTCGTCTTTGCACGGGACAGCGTCAGGGTTTTAAATTAAATGTTAAATTAATTTTTCGTGTAGTTAATGTGTAATTTCAGCACGTATTTCGTACAGTCTGTGCATTAATAAACTGGCGTAACCAATAAAACACTTAAATCTGTAATAAATGCACTTGCACCATATGTTTGAAACAAGCAGATACATTAATTCAATGCGGGCAATTATAAATTCCGGTCGCGTGTTGCGCGATTTTTTAATACTGTGCTGTACGTATTACTGGACATAACTCATAAATAAAATCTGTGCATTTCCCAATACGGCCAACGATTAGAGATATTATCGTTTTTGTACGAGTCCGAATTACCGTTACAATATTAGTCATAGTTGCAGTTAAACTCTTTTTATGGGGCGCCAACATTTTGTGTAATAGATCTATTACACAAAGGATGCTATATGTCTGTGTTGTGAAAGTGGTTTCTAATTAGGAATAGTTTGACATGGGATTTATGTTTTCCGTATGACCGGTTTAAATTTTATTGCTCGGAATGGCTTTGAATGGAAGGTTTTTTTGCTGTCTAATTTGCATGAGAAGTGGCGTTTTTATGCATCGCCATTTTTGGTATTTGTCAATTTGTGTCAATTTTGTAGGCGTGCTGGTTTTTCAATGGAATTGTTATTGTGGAATGACGGTTGAAGCTTTCTAATGATTCATTGCTTTTGCGTCGTTCGCGAAATTTTAATGTTTACAAATTAGAGGTTTTTAAGTTTGCACGCATTAAAGTAAAGTAATAATTTGGTTTATCACAGATTCATGTACCGAGTTAGATTTTCGCTGGCTTCTGACTGGTATGTTTTAAAACTGTTAAGTATTACATAGGGGATGATCCAATCTTAGCAGTTGAAGCTCTTGCAACGTCTTGTACGATTGAACCATTTATTGATCCCAGACAAGCACGGTTTTCTAATACAATTGGGTAGAAATATTAGCAGTTGAAAATGTACTTATTATTAAAGTGTAGTGGATGATCAAGTAATGTAATCGAAGCTTCGGTAATGCCTTCCTCCTCTTCTCCTTCTGTGTATAGGCGAATGGCTGTTAACTGCCTACAATAGAGTTGGTTGTATGAGCCTTCTTTGCACGTATGCCGGGCAGGAGACCCACCTAACCCGTCGAAAGAGAAGTTCCACTACATGGTTTACGATTGTTAAAGGTATAACAACCTGGACCGACGTTTTTACGTACCCTACGAAGCACGACCGGTTGCATATGCCAGTATAGTGATCCACCCAACAAAGTACTGACCAGCGCGAATTGTGCTGGACTACGAATACCGTTTAATCGGCATCCGAAGTGCTCCGCCATGCAACCGATTTGGTAATGTCTTGCAGGATGAAATAGCTTCGAATAGCAATTACAAAATGATTTAAGTATTTCATGAATGTACTGACATGGAGGATGATTCGGAAATAGCATTAACGCTCTACTAAAGCTATGTTAACTGAAACAGCATACAATACACTGGATGTAGGGGATTCAAAATAGACCCACTTTTAATAAGAAACTCATAACCGGAAATACACCACTTTACAGCTAAGACCAAACGTAGGAGTAATGCTCATAGTAATCAAACACTACAAGTAATACTTATAATAATTTTATTTATATATCAAATACTACAACTGAAACGGACGACCAACAACTTTGATGAAAGCATTGCAAGTCAGAAGTATATTTTCGTATGATCTTCCAGCAGTGCCAGGCGTTGTTTGAAGTTGTTGCGCTGCTGCCAGACTCGACGGGCGTCTCGCATATCAAACTCTTCATATGATCCCATAAAAAAGTGGGGGATTTAGATCCGGGGAGTGTGGCGGTAACGTCACCGGTCACTCTCGGCCAATCCATCGACTAGTTAGTTGGCTGTAGGTTGGGACGGAAAACGAAAAGTGTGCTGGCGCACTGTTACGTTGCAGCCACATATGTTGACGAATCCGTAATGGTGCTTCTTCCAATAATTCTGGCAATATTTCTTGCAAGAAGGTCAAGTAAATGGGGGGCTGGATAGACGATCCGGAAAAAGGTACGGCCCAATTAAACAACATACAGGTGTTAGCTGTAGCGCTCAAAAACGATGCGTTTTCATATACAAGTTTCTTATTAATAGTTGGTCTATTTTGAATCATACATACCCTATAAATTTGTCGCACGTATTCTTTAACACCCTGTATATTTGTGATATACGCGAGTAGAAGTGCTAATAATTAACAATGTAATTAAGTAAAATCTTTGACTTTATACAAATAGATTGGAATAGTTTGGTCACCGCTTTTTATACATCGTATTCATATTCTGACATTTGTAATCACGCTGTATATAAAACCAAGAAACAAACAATAAAGTAAAAATCCCTTTGTTTTTCCATCCTATTGAAACTAACAGACTCACTCTTTTAAAGTAGATAGGCTTAATTTTGTTTTCTACGTTTAAATCATAAATTTTACGAAGTAATAAGAACATTTAAATTCAATAATATCGAATGCCTTAAATATGTATTTATTTTTCTATAAGAAAACATTGATATTGCTTCTATTTCAACCAGTTGTGTTAGTGAACGAAAATGATCAACTGTTGTGTGTATTCTTTCTATTTACCGCTGATTACAAACGTAATCGATAAAGAATAACTTTAAACTCCATAAAGCAGCTTTTAATTATTTTCTCAATGCTACTTTTTAGTGGAAATGATGTCATATTGATAATTATTAATTTATTGTTTCTTTGTAATATTCATGAAAATAAAATATTATTGTATTTGGATACAAGTAACTAAAAAATTTACGTAAAAATGCTACATTTTAAGACATATATTTTACAAGCAATATATAAAGTAAAAAATATTTAAGACAATTAATTAGCTGCTTAATTAACCAGTTCAATTCTTTGCAATTAAATATTTATTTAGATAGCAACCGAGAACATTAATATTGAATTGATTTAATTAATGTAGCTTAAGCTGTTATTGCACAGGGTGTATTTAAAAGGGGAAGAATATGAAATATATTATTATGTATTTTGTCCTAAAATAATTCAGTTTTTAAGTATATTGATCCTTAAAGTTTGTAAATTTTGGGCAAACTGTTAGCTACTGTCAGTAGTAGTCTGCTGTAACAATGCACTAAGGGCGTATTGACTGAAATATTTAAAATTTAATACTTCGTATTTAAGCTGCTTATTCCATCGAAATAGTTCAGTGTTGCAGGACATTAAAGACAAGTCAGTTGGAAGGCGTTTTTAAGAAAAATGTAAACGTGTTGAGATCGTCAGAATGGAAAATAGATTTTAGCTGTTTTTCGGAGAAGATAAACTATATCATTTGATTGAGATAATTAAACTAGCTCTAAAAGAAAAAGTAAAAAATTATTTTGCTCGAAAAGTAAGTTCCAATTAAAGCTTTCAGTCTCCTCCCTCTTCGGTTGTCAGTCCTGAGACTGGTTTGTCACAGCTTTCCAGCTTTCCAGCTTTTCTCTACCTAAGACCTTTCTTTTCATTTCTTTTCCAGTACATTGTGCTAAATAGCTTATTTAAGTAATTTAAAATAATTTTGCGTTATTGTTTGCATTCCGTTATTACTTTCTGGATGTGAAATATTTATTGGGTTTGTAATAAAACTGACGACAGAGAAGCCGAAAAACAAAAGGATCTATTTTCACATTTTCTGCAAGTTATCAATGTATTTCTTATGTCTAAGTGTCTGGTTTTATATCCTATTCTAAGTACTAGATACTCCTTTAACGAAACTACTTGTGCTTAATTGTGAAGCTGAAAATAGGTAAGGTACAAATGTACGTTGAAAATATATTGTTATCGTTGTTTTAAATACGAGGATTGTTCGATAACTACGTGGCCTAACACAGAGATGGCGCGAATTCGGAGGAATCTTCTTTACCATTCTGTAGAACTATCCTTTAAAACGTGGTCGTGTGAGCACAAATGATGAACCTCGTAGTGGACGTCCAAAAACTGCTACTGCCCCGGATATTATTGAAAAAGTTCACCGTATCGTATTGGCTGACCGTCGAGTAAAAGTGCGGGAGATAGCAGACATAGTGGGTATCTCAAATGAGAGTGTGCACAGACTTTTAACTGAACAATTGGAAAGGAAAAAATACTCGGCGCATTGGGTGCCGCGGTTGCTCACACCGGAGCAAAAACTGAATCGTTTGAGTGTTTCTCGCGACCTTCTGGCACGTTTTCGCCACAATCCGAAGGATATTTTGCGCCGTTTCATAACCCTCGATGAAACCTGGGTCTACCATTACATTCCCGAAACCAAATAACAGTCCAAACAATGGCCACACAAAGGTTCTCCGCCACCAAAGAAGGCAGAAACGGTTTTGTCAGCAGGAAAAGTTAATGCAACCGTATTTTGGGATTCTCATGGAATTATCTTGGTCGACTACTTAGAAAAGGGGAAAACAATAAATGGCGAATATTATGCCAATTTGTTGCAACAACTTAGCGACAAAATCAACGAGAAACGGCCTCATTTGTTACAGAAGAAACTGCTTTCCCATCAAGATAACGCACCTGCCCACAAGTCTCCGATTGCAATGGCCAAAATTCATGAATTGGGATTTGAATTAGTGCCCCATTCGCCCTATTCCCCAGATTTGGCTCCCAGGGATTATCATCTATTTCCAAACCTGAAAAAAAATGGCTCGGCTGTAAGAGATTTTCGTCTAATTCCGAGGTAATCGCTGTTGTAAATAGCTATTTCGAGGACTTGGCAGCCAGAAAGATCCTATCCAGTCCCGGGAATTTGAAGGCTTGGAAAGTATTAATCGGCCAGATTATTGTGCCTTCTTCCAGCACATGGTTGTCCAGCTCCCATTATTCCTCATAAGGGGCCAAATAGGGATCATCCACCCATGCGGAGAGATGATCTACATTGCAGCCTAACGTTGCTGTAGATCTTTTGATATATATTTTTCTTTCACACTGGCAGTATCTTTGGTAGTCTCGATTGTATCACAAAAGGACTTTCAAGAGTCTCTCTGAATAAAATGTAGAATAACTATTTGCAATTAACATTATGGTGGACTTTGGTATGAAGTAGGAATAATGAATTGTGATTGATGCGTTGTACTTGAGATACATTTACGCAAAAGTGGTTTTCTAAAATTTAGCCTCTAAGCAATAGGGAAATATTCGTCAACCAGAAAATGTAGGTCAGGCTGAAAAACGGATACAAGTTTGTGGACAGACAGAATTCGGGAGTGTTCGAATAAGCCCCTTAAACCAAACGACAAAGCGAAGATTGGTACACGATATCGTCATATCAACTGCAAATAGCTAACATACTCAAATTGAGGACCAAGACCATAGTTGTAGTCTTCTTTGATGGTCGTGAAATCTTCCACCAGGAACCAAACATTCAAGTTTATAGATACATGAATGATCAGTGAAAAATGGAGGAATAGCGCGATGTTCGTTAGACAGTTCTGATAGAAAAATTACAGTTCACCCAAATTCACCCTACATCCTAGATTTGAATCCATATGAATTCTTACTGTTCCTCAGGGTTAAACACAAGATGAAACGTCATATTACGACACAGTGCGCAACATGCAAACCATCACGGCGCAAGTTCTAAACACCATAATTACAAACGGCTGCAGGAGCCTATTGTGTGCGTTCAGTTAGTTCTATGCAATTTATATAAAAAATTTAAACGAATATGCCCTACAAAGAAGGCATTGCTAATTTGGAATATCGTTGGAATAAGTGTGTTGAGCGAGCAGGGGACTATTGAAAAGTAAAATGTTTTTTGTCGACAAAGACTTGCGTTTTCTTTGTTAGGCCACGTAGTTATCGAACCATCCTCGTATGTTATCTAGTTCCTATTGGAAACAACGAGGACTGATACTTTCCCAAGTATCGTGTGAATTTGGAATGATTTATTGAATTGCATATAAAAAAAAATAACTGCGTTCAAAACATTGCGAAAGTATGAGATATGTTCCTTCCATGTATTACAGGTAGTTATGGCTTAACTTTTTGCTATTTATAAACGTGTACGTGTAATGAAGATTAATTACTTAATCACTTAACACACGTCAGTGTTGCTGTAGGAATGAGTATGTTTATTAGGAACACTATTTTTCTTGCTTATGGAATACAAACCCGAAAGTTTAAACCGTTTCTGTTGTCAGAATCATTTCAGTAATTGAGTAATTGTTGTCTTCAGTTCGTTAAGGGGATTTTCAATGCAGTTCGTTAAGTCTGGGCTTGATTTCATTTATAAGGGCTCTTAATTATGTTTTCATCTGATTCCGTTGTAAATGGTAAACCTCGTTAGCTGAAAAAGAACGCTTTTTAGGTTTGTGATCCGTCCTATGACAATTTACATTTTGTAAATGATCGCCATTTTAAAAACCGATTAAACTTGGGATAATCGCGGCTTAATATTCCAACGTGGCGACGGTACGTAAATCTTCGTTGAATTAATTTCTGGAGCTTACATAAGCGATGGATACACCGACGTATTTGTTTTTTGAGACAGTGATCAAGTGGTTTAGACTAAGACAAATGGCGCAAAAGAAAACCATCGAGTGGGTTCGACATCCTAGTACTTATGTGACCACTTTTTACGCTTCTCTTTTAAACATTTCTGTGCACCAATCCGATCGAAAGCTGCCATTAAAAGCGAAACGGGTTTTTGTTTTAAGGCCCGTGGACCTGGCCCTGTTCCGCTGCGCTTCGTGCCTCCGTTGCACGCAAAAACACGTTTGTTACGTGTGGTCCTCTCGCTGAAATTCTCGTCTTCGAGACGTAATTCATTGCAGAGCCGACCCTGTTTTCTGCTAGTAATTGTCAGATTCTGATCTCGCCACTTGTGCAATATTAAAGAGGAGAAGCTTTTAGACGGCTTCTGCCCGAAAACGCCACAGGTTAAATTCGAAACTGAGGTTTCCCGATTTTCCCTTAAATTTTCTCACATTTCGCTTTTGCCTTGTTTATATTTAGCTGTAGCGGTTCACACCATCATTCCGGTTTATTGTTTTCCTTCTTCTACACTTTATCAAATTTAACGTGGTACATATGAACACGTTGAGCGGGTTTTTCAGTCGAAAATCAAATCCGAGCGAGCTTAAAAGCGTTTTAGTTCTGATTGCCAGTCGATACCCAATAGCTTTCAGGTTGTGAATTAATGCGTAGCTGTGTTGAATTAGTAATGATAGTATTTTGTACGCGTTTGCTTATAACTTTATTCATTCAAGACGATTTAAAAAAAAACTTCTTTGAATTGCGCCCAGTCACGCAATTTGTTTATTGTTATGAGTTACTCGTGGTTTCACTTATGATTAAGTAAATGCGTTAGTGCTCCTGTTGCAGTGATTTAATATTAATATTTAATGAGTGATTGAATTGAGTTTGGCGCTGGAAAATTAGGAAAAGTTAATATTTAAGAGTGATCGAATCGATTTGGAAAAATTAGCCTAAACTATACATGTATATAACGGAGCCTAAGGTGATTAATTACCGGAATTTCGGTAAAACTTATTCTTTATGTTCGATTATACAAGGCCAGTCTCACAGAAAACGGAACTTTTTGAAAATAAAAATAAAAGCTTATTGTTTTGAAAATATTCATTTATTTTATTCAAAGTAGTTTGCTTCGGCTTCAATACAACGTTTTGCATGGTCAATTAACATGTCGAATTTTTAAGTTCATCTTTAGAAATGTCCTTCAAGATCGCTGTTGACGCCTTTTGAATGGCTTCAATGTCGGCATAACGCTGTCCTTTCATCAGCAAATATAGTTTGGAGAATAGATAGAAGTCGCAGGGGGCCAAATCAGGTGAATATGGTGAATGGTTGATGGTTAAAATGCCACTTTTAGTTAGAAAATCAGTGATAAGCATCGAGCGATGAGATGGTGCATTATCATGTAACAAACGCCAGCTTCCATTTTCACGATATTGAGGGCGCACACGACGAATACGCGACAAAAGTCGCTTCATAACACCAAGGTAATACACACCATTGACTGTTTGATCAGTTGGTACAAATTGTTTCATAAACGCAAATCAACATTGTCTTGACTTTTGACTTTTCCAAATGGCTTTTTTTTTCCGTTTTTTTTCGCTTAGATGCTTCCATTCAGAGCTTTGACGCTTGGTCTCCGGATCATATTGGAAACACCACGTCTCATCGCTAGTTACAATAGAATACTTGAATTTTCGTCCTTTTTTGACGCTTTAATCAAGTCTTTACAATGTTGTTGTTGTTGCTCTTTGTTCCAAATTCATTTTTCGACCAATGCTAAAGACACACTGTCACTTTATGCGCATGTTCTTCGCTTCTAATGTTGCAAACGTCGTGAAATTTTACATAACCTTAGTGAAAGATCTACCTTTCCGACACCGATTTTTGTTATTAGATGGCGCCACTAAAAATTAGTAATTTAAAAGATTTCCGTTTTCTGTGAGACAGACCTCGTATACAGAGTGATTCTAAACATGTGCAAAAAACTTTAACCACGTATAGAGGATATTAAAATTCGGCAAGGTTACGGAGATATGGTATTCCACAGGTTTTACATCTTTTCACAAAAACGTAAACATTTTTTTGTTTCTGGTCCAATTTTAAAGAACTTCGTTGTTTTGGAAAACTAACAGTCCAGTCCAGTGTGTGTCAATTAAGTGTATGTATTTAAATTGTCATTTCTACTGGAAATTCGTTTAAATATCTCTTTAAATATGAAGTTTTTGAAAAAAATTCTAAAGAATTTTTTTTGAAAACAAGACTAGTTGAAAGCTGCAAAACAATTCAAGTTAACGATCTCTTTTTTCAAGATACAGTAGAACTCGTAAATATTGAACTTCAGGGGATAGTCAATATTAGTCCACTATCACCGAATGTCCATCTCAGCCAAATTAGATTATCAAAATACAAAAATATGTATATAGAATTTCGTTACAAAAATCCACATTTTTGTTGAATAAGTTATTTCTTTAAAAACATGCCATTTAAAACAATCTGTATTTTGTTTAATTGATGAAGAATTTCACTTGCGTCATCCCTTTGCTGAAAGTATTGTTGTAATGTTTGAAAAGATGTTAAGGTATCTGACGAAATCACTTCAACTTGCTCCGGTTGTTCTTCAACTTGTTCATTGCCATTAGAACGACATTCTTCAGTGATCTCTTTGTTTATTAATTCCTGGACAGTTATGGCGTTGACATCAACATGTATATAATCGGTAAATAGATTACTGTCCTCAATTTTTTGAACTACGACCTATTCACTTTATCTCATTCTGTGGATTCCAATATTTTTGTTAATGAAATCGGTTCTTTTACTAATTTTGTGTGTCTAAAACAATTACGGACAGTTTCTGCAGATATCATCTGCCAAGCAAGGCTCACCATGTTCATGGCGTTCAAAATTGTTAAAGCCTTAACATTTGAACGATTCGCAGCAACATCTCATTTTGCAAGTTTGTTTAAGGCTCCATATGACACCCTAGTCCATGGGTTGTAACACTGTAGTTGTTCATGGTAAAAAAACCAGCTTGATATTGCGTAATGAAATTTACGGATATGCCGGACAATTCCCCACAAGCACCAAGATTTTTCGATTATCTCGGGACTCGGGGTTATCTCCGCGGTATATAATGCGGTTCGGAATTAATCGCCTTTTATCGAATTTTTAGTCTATTACGAGTCCATAATCATTCCATTCCATTCCATTCCATAATCATTCATTGGCAACCTATTCGTCCCACTGCTGGGCATCGGTCTCTTCTATGTCACGTGTTTCTCATCAGCGTTAAGGTATAAACACGGGGGACCTACAGTGTAACTGCGAATCCGAGCGACAGAAATTCCGGAGAAAGTTTTTAGCATTAAGATCCCACGGTTGCAAGCCGGATTGGGAAATTGTGTGTGGTGGGTTGCAGAGAAGTTTTTTATAAATCTGAATAGTACTGCCATAGAGCAATAAAGCTAAAGAGATTCAGTGCAAGGTATTTTTTTGGCAATAGTGTGAAGAATCCAATCGCTAGGCGGTCTCAAGTCTGGCCCTCTTGCAGATGGATGATGAACTATACCTATCTAAGAAAGCACTTGAGCAGGACCATTTACACAATGATTTCAAAAGAAAAAAGAAAAACTGTAGTTCCCGCATGTTACGAAGTGAACAATCTTAACCTTCCTGCAAGAATGATAGTACACCGTTTGGATCAATTTATTTGTTTCAATCAAAACAAAACTGGACTGCCACAAGCGGCCCGCTGGTTTACGGCGTAAAGTAGGTTTGGCAACACTGTGGGATTGCATGGGGTCATTGGCATTAAATTTCTGAAGCAGGTTGAAATAGTTATATAATCCCTTTTGGCAGAGGCGCAAAATTACAAAGGTTTTCTAAGAATTTGAATATGCAACCCATTGAACAAGAATTCGCACAAACCAATACCTTTACATCTCTTTATCTTTATTGCGCTATGGTACTGCCTAGCTTTGGAACCCACGCCAGAACCGACGTTTTACTTAGAAAGCGAACGCTCTACCAACTGACCTAGCTACCTCCACACTTTCAGTTCAGAGTCCATAATATCCGTTTAAATGACTCTTTAGTCGGGACTTTGGTAATTGGTCCATTACAACCAAGTCCATTATAAGTGAACTGTGCTGTACACCTCAATTTTGGTTCGGATTTCATCCTCTTCTTACAGTAAATTCTACCGCATTCCAGACTGTGCCCCACTCTTGAAAAAACCCCATGCTCCAGTCCCTACCAACACTCTAGGAAAGTGCTGCGGTCGGGATTCGAACCTAAGGACTTGGTAAAAAACGCCATATCTCCGTAACGGTGCCGAAATTTAAAACAGATTACTAGGTAATTTAGGTATGAAATAACCTCAGCTGTACGTGGTTTCGGACATGTTTAGAATCATCTTGTATATCGACAAACATACGTTTCTGTTTGGAGGTTATTTAAATTGTTTATAAGGTATCGGATATTGAAATAGACTTGAATTTTATTGACAGTCATAACTTTTAGTTTAGATTATTTCAATGGCATGTAAGCTCACCGTTCTTCTAGTGGATTAGAATATTATTTAGATATTGTAAGTTGTTTGTATATACAGGGAATTTTTCTTTTTAGTATACATAGCCTATGTATACTTAAAAAAATAACGCGTCAAGTTCGCCTATTGTGTAGGCAACCAACTGTACAGACAACTCAAGCATGCTGTGACCACAGCAATCAATTAATTCAATGCTAAAAAATAAAATTAATCTTTATTTAGTGTCAAACAATTGTTAGAAAATTTAAATCAGAGGGATGCGTAATAAATTCCCATAAAATAAAAACTGAAAGTAATCACGTTTTAACCGAAGAAATGAAATGAAATATTTTATGCTATGTTGAATAATAATAATTAAAAAAAGTTTGCCATCGCCGGGAATTGAACTCGGATCAACTGCTTGGAAGGCAGGTATGCTGACCATTACACCATT
>JABXWE010011965.1:0-20901 GCA_014611495.1 Limonius californicus | reverse complement strand
CGGTAGCAACAGCGATCGGTACTAGTTAGACCGCGCGACGTATATAGTAGAAAATGAAGTATGCCTGGTTGCATATTAAAAGGAAATTAAGGGGCACCGCAGATATTTGGCGGGACTTCTTACAAACCTTGTAAGTCTGTTCGTTATGAGGCAAGGTTTTAGGATAGCGCTTGAACAACCGTTTTGAGGAAAATAACTCTACTGTTGAATAAAGATGATATGAACAGTTTCCAGTATGGGAAAGTCCAGGGAGGCAGTCGCGTCCACTTATTCTTAATCGAAAAGAGAAGCATTTGTTCATATATACTTTATTTATCTGTATAATAAAAGCAACTAAATAGATACTTTATTTCTAAGTATCTGTAATAAATAAATTATAACGTACTGTTGTATTATACAAATTTGTTTGATAAAAAAAATTACAAAATAAAATCCCGCTACCGTAACTTTAGTAACCGCGTGCATACTGTCAAAAAAAGCAAAACATGACATGAAAATTAGTTGTCAAAAATTACAAAAGTAAAGTTCAGTGAAAATGCCGAGTCAAGAAGTAACGACAACGAAAGTGGTGGTCCACCCCTTAGTTTTACTAAGTGTGGTTGATCATTTTAATCGTATGGGTAAAATAGGTAATCAGAAACGTGTAGTGGGTGTTCTTCTCGGATCTTGGAGAGCAAAAGCCGTACTCGACGTCTCGAACAGTTTTGCAGGTTAGAATGATAATTGGCTTTGTACTAGGTTCCTTTTGAAATTCTATATTTTGTCTAGTGCCGTTCGATGAAGATGATAAAGATAAATCAGTATGGTTCCTGGATCACGATTACTTGGAGAACATGTATGGTATGTTTAAGAAGGTGAATGCCCGAGAAAAAGTTGTGGGTTGGTATCATACTGGCCCAAAACTCCATCAAAATGACATAGCTATAAACGAACTAATTCGTCGGTATTGCCCTAATTCGGTTTTGGTTATCATTGATGCTAAACCGAAAGACCTAGGACTACCAACTGAAGCTTACCAAGCTGTGGAGGAAGTGCATGATGATGGGTCTCCAACATCTAAGACTTTCGAGCATGTTCCCAGTGAAATTGGTGCAGAAGAAGCTGAAGAAGTTGGTGTAGAACACCTCCTTCGTGACATCAAAGATACGACAGTTGGAACTCTTTCTCAAAGAATAACCAATCAATTATTGGGTTTGAAAGGTTTGCATTTGCAACTGAAGGATATACGTGATTATTTAATACAAGTTAGTGAAGGAAAACTCCCCATAAATCACCAAATAATATATCAGCTTCAAGATATATTCAATCTTTTGCCAGATATTAATCATGATATATTTACTACATCGTTTTATGTAAAGAATAATGATCAGATGTTGGTTGTATATTTAGCGGCGATGGTACGGTCAATTGTTGCTCTGCATAATCTTATAAATAATAAACTAACAAACAGGGATGCTGAAGAGGGGAAGAAAGAAGACAAGAAGGATAAGGATAGCAAAGATAAAGATAAGGAAAAGGATAAAGACAAGGAGAAGGAGAAAGATACAAAGAAGGATGACAAAAAGAAGTAAATGAACTAAGGTTATATTTGGTATATTTTGAAATAAGTTGTATCTGTAATTTATAATACTTTTCACATTAAAATCTATTAAGTAGCTGCTCTCTTGTATATTATTATGTTAGTAGCTTATTTGTAAAATAATTCCACAAGGCAAGTTTTGTGGTAGCCTTCAGAATATTTTTTACAATTATCCACCAATAAGAGAAGTTTTCATTTAGAAAACAATTTTTTCTAATTTATCCAATGTTATAAATAACTAAATATGCTGACTATTATTGCCAGTACTATCTATATGTATTTCACCATCAATTGATTCAATGCCTTGATGAATTTCTTTTATACTGTAACCGTAATAGTTTAAAAATGAAAATGTTCAGCAATTTCTGTAGCTTCTGTTAATAGATTATGTCTGAGTTTTACAAAATTCCTGTTTGCACTTTCACTTTAATAAATTGTTTCGGCTATTTTTACATTTGTTTTAGATGAACCTTTTGCAAGGTCATTTTGTTTTGATAATGTTTGCTTTATCTTTAATGTACCATCTTGCATTCAAATTTTGAACACATCTGTCCTTTCTCCACATACTTTTCTCTGGAAAATTGCATTTTTTATAAATTTATCTTACTACCCTCCCAACTAGATTAGACATTATTAGAGTTAAACGGATTGGCTTTCCACAAAATATTTGTTCTCGATATTGGCAAATTGCCATTCTAAGGTTGGGAAGCTGATTCTATTCAAGATTTTGTTTCTCCATAGTTACAATTTTCTTCAGAAATAGTCTAACGGTATTCCAATTTTTTTAATAGTTGATGTGGGATATAATACTTCTTTGCTGTTTTTTAACCGCTTTTTTCACTTTTTGATTTATGTATTATTTTTTGTATGCACTTTCACAACATAATGTGAAATGTAAAAAATAAGTAATGAAGCGTAACAACCTCTTGAGGAACATGCAAACACTACCACTAAAATTTATGTATTTCAAGTTGCAAATTATTAGATCTACAAATACATGTAACACATAGGTGAGTTTGTTAGACATTTTGCTTGTAAAAATGCATGTAATGGGGTGAATCTGGTTTACAGCATTATAAAATGCTTCGAAATATCAAAAACTTGAGTCTTCTTCTAATTTCAAAATATTGAGATATTTTATTAATATGGGCAGTTATATGAATTTATAAGGAATATGACATGATTTTTAGTAATTTGAATGGATACTAAAATGAAAAATATAAGTAGAATTCAAGTTGTAATCTAGGAATATATTCATATTCCTGCCATAATACTTCCGCCCACAATAAGGAAGTTTTTTTTTGTCTCGAACTAGTGACTGGGCATGCACATACTTCCTTAAATGAGATATTACAGTATTATAAAAAAAATAACCTCTGAGATTGGATTATATTTATTTTTCTGTTAAGCAAACCTTACAAATACATTTATTACAATTGAATTAAATGGTACACTTTTTTGAGATTTCTTTAAGTAAAATGTAAATATATTTTTTTAAAAGTTGGATTGTTTTTATACTTTTTGTTACAAACGTTATGGCATTTAAGGGCAAAAAATAATTCTTATGGTGTTCTTTAATTTAATGCCAAAGATAAGTCTAACTCTTCATGGAGTGTAGTTATTAGAAAATATTGATTAACTCTTAGAAAACATTTTTTTTTCTGAAAAGTGTGTAAAATCATAATCGCTTAAACTCAAACTAAAGACAAAATAATACTATTTGTACAAAGTGATCTATGTTAATGTGCCTCTACGACAAAAAGAGATATATACAGTGATTCCTAAAAGAAATGTAAACTTTTCGGTATGTATTTTTGAGGCAGAACTCCTTGGAAATGTTCCACCAGGTCCAACATATGGTTCTAAGTTAGTTTTATTGTAATTTATATAATACCAACTCATATCTTGATGTTTTATATCGATTTTTTGGGTAGTGGAACCATCAATTGCAGTTGGTTTAGATTCTCTACTGTGGATTAATGGTAATGGATCATCGTTGGAAATTTCTAAATCGGATTGCAAAGGTGCACTGCCTGATACATGAGGGGATTGCACTCTAGTTATTATAGGTTTTCCTTGAGGCCGAACCTGCACTTGTTGTCCTCCAGGTGCAAGAAGAGCAGATAATGGAGTATTGGGAGTATTTTTGACTTTGGAATTTTCAGTTGTCATGGGAATTTTACTTGTGGTTGTGATCTTTTCAGTAGATGAAGGAGGAATAATTGTTGAATTTTCTATGGAATGCTCTGTAGCTGTTATGTTTGCTGGTACAGAAACATTGTCTACAAATTCTTTAAAAATGTCTTCAAAGCGATCTGAATTTGATGCCTGCTCGAGGTCAGGAATAAAAGTAATAAATTCGGCCTCTGACTTAGTTACATTTTTAATTTCTTTTATTAACGAAGAAGCAGTGGTAGTTTGAATTTTTTTTATTATTAATTTTGCAGTAGACGATTCAATATCTATTGATGGGACAGTTTTTACAATGACTGAAGGTTCAATTTCCAGTTTCGTCAGTAAATGGGTTTTATTTAAGTCAGTTCTTTGAAGAGTTGGCGTAGGGGTTGTTGGAACACTTGGAGTAGGAATTGGATGTCCTAATGAAGATTCACTTTTTATGTTATCTATGCTTTGTGGTGGTGTTGGAAGAGACACTCTTGTTATGGTTCCTGCAGTAGAATTTTGTAAAGCAGGCCATGGTATCTCACTTACATTAACTTTTTCTATTTCTACAGTTGCAATAGAAATTTGATGTTTTAATTGAGGATTAGGTATAGGTTTAAAGCCTCCTGAACCAGGAAGCAGAGGAATGAAGCCTCCAGTTTGAACTTCAGGCATGGTTGGCGGAAATCTACTAATATGTCCAGAATGCATAATTGGAGGTACATTGTTCACAATTGCAGTTTTTCGTTCTGCTGTTTGTTGATCAATGCCTGCCTTATCTTCTGACATCCTTCCATTGCCTCTAGACCACAAATTATTTAAATTCAGGTTGAAGTTGGGTAAAGGCACGCCAAAGAACGTGAACCCGCTGCTGCTGGGAGATGAATTTACTTTAGGAACATTTGGTAAGGTATTGATTATTTTTGTCTTATTCTTGGAGGACGCCGCGTAGATTGTCGGGGTATCACCGGAAACGTAATGAGCCGATTTTTGCGTTTGCGTTTTAGGTTGTACAGTAGCGCTTTCATCATCGCTAGAATTGTTGTTTGTCAGTAAACTTGATGTTAAAAGAGTTTCATTGTATGGATAATCAACATATGCATCATCAAAATAATCGGATTCTTCAGGAGATGGGGCCAGTTTATTATTTTCGGAATACGATTTAGAAATATTGTCTTTTAAATCCATCCATTGAGTAAATATTTGTGAAGTTCCGTAAGTTCCTGGAGCCGACAACAATTCCGCTTCACATCCTGGAGCTACGGGTTCTGTTTGGCGACTTTCATGAGCGCATTCTTGCCGTGAAAGCCGCATGTCTCTGAGTAAAGCTCCATCGTTACATCTCGGTCCCATTGTTGAAGATTCTTGTAACCAGGCTCGAAACCATAGCATATTGCAGGAACAAGCCAAGGGGTTACCTAATAAGGTTTAACAGAATTAATTGGTTATATAAACTAAACACCTGGAAATAAGTAAAAGTTAAATGGCAAATGCAAATAAAAGAAATATTGTAGTGAAAACATTGATCCTTTATTTTGTGCCAAATATACTCACCATTTATGTCAAGAACGGCGAGATTTCCCCGTAGCTTTTGAACAGAATGTTCAGGAAATGACATCATTTTATTGTTCTTTACACTAAGCACACGAAGACGTGGCATCTCATTAAATGGGGAGCCCTGAATGGAACAAATTTGGTTATTATCCATTCTAAGTTCGACTAACCACTCCATTTTTTCTAAACTTCCTCCGGCTACTCGTGATAACCGATTATTGTTCAAGTCCAACATTTCCAGCGATCTTAAACTTCTTAATCCTGCTTCTTCCAGTCCAGGCAACTGATTATGGCTCAAATTTAACATAAGCATGTGAGGCACTTCGGAGAAAGCATTATTAGCAATATTTTTCAAACGATTTTCCTGAAGTTCAACCACTTGGAGTGATGGAAGATTATTAAAAACATGGTTAGGAATCTCCCTTAATTTGTTTTTATTAAGTTTGACACTTCTTAGAGATGGTAATGAATGAAAGGTTTGAGGTTCCAATATTTCCAACTCGTTTTCGTCCAAATGTATGATTTTTAAATACATTAGATTTTCAAACGCACCTCTATGTAACTCTTGCACTAAGTTTTGCGACAGACGAAGTTCCGTTAAAGATGTTAAACTGCTAAGAATTTCGGGATGAATATTTTTTAATCGGTTGTTAGTTAATTGCAAAACACGTAGATGTTTCATTCCATGCAAGCTCTGAGGTAAAAGCACTAATGAATTATGTGAAGCATCCATAATCTGAATGTCTCTAGTATTTTCCAATGTCCCAGACGATATTTCCGTTAATTGATTACTGCTAATGTTAAGTTTTTTTAAACGTGATCCACTTCGAAGAACTTCCGGCCTCAAAACGCTTAATCTGTTATCCCCCAAATTTAACTCTCGAAGTTCAATGGTTTCTTTTAAAGCATTCGGATGGACTTGTATTATTCTATTGTCATGTAAATCTAGAATTTCAAGGCGAGACAATCCATCTAACGCCCCATCTTCTAATTGTTGCAGTGAATTTTTTCCTACATATAATTTCCTGAGTTGTGGTAAAGATCTCATTGTCCCTGAAGCAATCTTTTGGATTCCGTTGCTAGTTACATCTAGCATTCTTAATGCTGGCAAATCTAAATCTGGAGACGGCAATTGCGGTAAATTATTGATTTGATTCCTCGACAAGTAAAGATATTCGATTCCTCGGGGAAGACCAGGAACAAACTCGAGCATTCGATTGCTACTCACATCCAATTCATACAGGCCAAGCAAATGCCTGAAAGTGGCAGGATGCAGTGCTGAAAGTGCATTGCGGGACATATTAATATGTTCCAGGGAAGGCGTTCCAAGAAAAGACGCTGGATCAACAAGTGTCAATTCGTTAGAACTTAAATCAACCTTACGTAAGGATGGCAAATTTGCCAGTATCCTTGGGTCAACTCTTCGGAAATAATTTTCTGATAAATCTAGTCCTTTTAAAGCTGGTAAATTCCAAAGAGGTCCATCTAGAATATCCGATAAGGAATTATTTTTTAACCTCAGTTCTCTTAAAGCTGGCATAGCCATAAAGGCCTCTCTATCAACCAAGTGAATTTTATTATAATCCAAATGCAAGCGTTCCAGTGTTGCGTGACCTCGTAAAGCCCCAAATGGAATGGCTTCCAAGTTGTTATGGCTCATGTCAAGGAAAATCAAACGAGGTAAAGCGTCGAGCAAGGACCTTAATTCAGCCACATGGCTTATATCATTTTCTACTAGCCACAGCTCTTCTAATCCACTACCAGAATGTTGAAGAAAGCTTTCTGGATGTATTCTTCTCACTAAATTCTTATTCAAATCCAGCATGCGTAATTTTGGTACACGATGGAAAGCTCCGTGATGGAGTTCTGTTATACGATTGTTCGACACGTAGAGTTTTTTTAGAGATGGTAAATCTACAAACGCTGCTTCATTTAATTTATCAATGTAATTATAGTCTAAACGTAAAACTTCCAAAGCAGGTAAATCTCGTATACTTCTCCCCACCACCGCAGCGTCCGTTATTTTATTTCCCACTAACCAAAGTTCATTCAGTGCAGGTAAGTGTGTTATAGCTCTAGGATGTATCCAAAATATTCCACAAAATGAAATGTTAACCATAGCCAGACTAGGAAGATCTTGCAAAAGCCCTTCGTCAAGCTTTGTTAACCTAGGACTTCCAACAACATGCAACTTTTCCAAGGCTGGAAGGGCGCGAAAATGTCTTGCTGACATTTCTACCAAAGATAAAGATTCAACTTGCAAGTAACGCAACTTTGGTAAAGCTGAAAACTTTGGTAGCCTTTTCATGAGATTTGACTGAACAGTGATAGCCTCCAAGGCTGACATGCGGTCCAAGGAATCTTCGGGAAGACTCCGTAATTCTGGTTCCACTATGAATAGTTCCATTAGGGACATTTCTAGACCAGCTAGCCATCCTGTTGAAACACGTTCTAGGCCGTTATACCGAAGCATAAGACGCAACACTCGCAAAGGGATGAATGTCTTGCCTGGTAATGATGGTAGGTGGTTGTTTTCCAAAATTAATTCATCTATTGGTTCGTGCAGGAACTGACCTACTGCTCGAAGACCTTCCAAAACTTTGGGAAGGTTGCTGTGTGAACACCTAATAAAAAAGAGAATATTGTATACTTAGTTAAAATATCATAATATCTCTAATTTTAGTATTTACATCAACGCAGAATGTTTCGAAAACTACAAAGACTTCTTCTTGTATTGTAACAAAATGTTTAGCATCTATATTTACACAAATTCATGTATGTGTATTTGTTATATTAACAAAGTCCGCCTAGATAGGAAAATTATTGGAAGAAAAATATTGAGATACAAAGTCTAAATCATATTTATAAACGTTTATAGGTTAGTGCTGGTGCGGCGACGTCATAGGACAGACACAGAAAGATATAGAGTTCAATGGCACAGTTGCACAAGAACATCTTAAATAAAAGTAACTGCATTTTCTGTATTACTGACTGACTTTGCAAAAAATAGTATATCCTTCCTATTTTACTCGGATGTGCAAGAAGGTAGTGTTGCTATGTATTAGGATAAATAAAATTTTCCTAATGACAGTTATTTATTTCCATTAAACTTACACATATAATAGCACAATATTTTTGATATTTCTATAGAATTTCGGGGCATAGGGTTAATCCAGGCGCTTGTCTATTTTTTCGGGCGTTACTTGAACAAATCATTTTCCAGGGGTTCTGCTGAAGTGCTTTTCCCTCCTGTAACAATGCACTAGTGTCGAACTAATTTCTTCATTTCCATTACACTCAATCTTTACTTCTTCAGTTTTGTCTGTTTTTTGACGTCATCGCATTAGCGCATGTGCAGATATGTTTACGTAACAGCTTTTATTATACAGGGTGACAATTTAAAAACGTACACTCTGTTATATCTTTGGAACTACAAGAGGTAGGTATTGAAACCGTTTTTACAACATGGAGGGGGAATCATCATGACTAATAAAGTAACCCCTCCATGTTGTAGAAACGGTTTCTTAAAATTTTCAATGCTTCTTTTATATCCAGAGATATAACAATGTACGTTTGTAAATTGACATCGTGTATTTATTCATTTTTATGATTTTTGTACTATAAATCATTATTTTCCTAAACTATTCTGCAAAATGAGTATAAACTAAATCAGGTATATGAAATGTGTGCAAGGACCATACTGTTCTTAGAAGTTGTGATATATTAGAATAAAAATAAATTGACACAGCAAATTTATTTAATGGCACAAAATATTACATTCTTCTTACCATACTTGGATCTCTTGTCCACGTGTCAAACATCTGCATGGCAAGATGACTTCTTGCGGAGGACATCCTCGTGAGACTTGGGGTTCCCCTCGGTGTAGGGTTGTGAGTATCACCACATACACATACCACCACCATGAAGTTGACATTTTCGTCACGACATTGCCAATTTAGTTTGTTATTTAAAAAACGATTTGTGCTAATAATGTGCTATGCGAAACGGCCTCACATTTCTCGCCAGTCGTGTGTGGTGTATTTACTAGGTAGTTTGTTGAATTGACGAACTTAACAGGCAGGAGAACCTTGGAAATTGAAATTGGGAACAGCCACACACCTAAAATGAATCGAAATTCATGAGTATGAACAGGGACGGAACAATGGGTAATTGATGAATAGATTAGGTACCAAAGGCATAAATGACTATTTCCGTTTAAATTTTTTGGATAGGTTTGCTATTCATAATAGTAGACAATGTAGTACCATGGAGTAAATATAGTTTTTTTTTAAATGCAGCCTGTTTTATAAAAACTGTTAAAGGCTGTAGTCGCCTTATTTTATATTTTATATTTTACCTCAACCTTATATATTATTAAATCCGACGATATTTTCTGCAATCTCAAGATAACTGATTTATTTTTATAGCATTTATTTTTATAAAATTATATCTATAAATATTTATGTAATTTAACAGAGAATTTTATTTAGTAGCGTTTCTGAATATTTATGATTTTTATATATTATACACAGGGTGTAACTGAATGACTTGGCCAAACTTTAGGGGCACGTTCTTTTCTTCAATTTAATGATAAAAATTCTTATAAACATTATCTAAGTGATTGGTTAAAAAGTTAAGGTCACTTGACATCGAAATAATAACGAATATCAAAATTTAACGCATTAAATAATTAATACAAATTAGACAATATTATTTATATTATATTTTATATTATTAACTATTTGAACTCACCGACTTGGGCTAAAATACATGCCTCACAGCGTCGTATCGTTGATTGCATAATAAGTTGAAAATTATCGGGAATATTGTTAATTGTTGAAAACTATACACGATACAATCTCGAAAAACTTGCACATTTTCAATTGGAGTTTGATAAATAAATATTTTTAAGGGACCGCATAAGTAATAGTCATTTAGATTTCAATCAGGGGAGCCTGGGGGCCATGTTATCGGTCCTGCTCTACCAATCTAATAATTAGCATAATTGTTGTTCACAAATTCTCTTGCAGTAAGATTAAACTGTGCAGGAGCCCCATCATGCATCAGCCATAAAATACGATGCTGTTACAGTGCGACTTCCTCCAGCAATACTAATAGTTCTTCTTACAAAAATGGTCTATAATTTTGACCATTAAGTGACAGCGGCAAAAACATTATCCAGCCAAGTAACTATCAATAACACCGGCCTAAACATTATAGGAAATGGTTGGTTGATGCCAGGAAGGTGTAACTGCGTGTAGATTAGGGGAAACCATCGATAGTTATTGTTAAAATGCATTGCTGCATGTTTGAAAAATTTGCCGAAATATATGATACAAGATGAATCTGCTTAGGCGTAACAGCTTCATATCTTGGTTATTTTTCGTAATTAAAACATTTTCTATCAATTGTAATAGATAGTGCCCTCTATGTATAGGAGCAAAACGTTTCTCCAATGAATGATCTAGTTGTTGTTTTTCGGAAGCATCTATTTTTTTTAAATCGTTTACATAAAGAGCTTCTTATCTTATAGTACATTGTATTGTATTTAAAAATATTATAAATTTTGCCCTCCAGTTCAAATTAGTGCGGTATTAACGTAAAATCGAAAATAAAACAAAAGTACATTGCACTGTCTTCCAAGATATTTTAAAATAGGCATTTGACATTTACACATTATTTTAGACAATTATTATGGTTTCCAATCATTAGGACGTTAACTTGCTTGGTTTAAATCAATTTTTAAAATAAATTTTCTAATTTATTTTAAAAATTGATTTAACATTTTTTCTAATTTAAATTTAGCTTTTTGGTAATATTACACAAAAAACCAAATTTGAATATAAAAATTAAAAAAGAGATTGTCCATGTTCGAGAATCGAAACATCCATCTGTTTAGATTCTACGTTGTGCCAAGTTATTATTATATATAATAGTGGTATTCCGCGAGTCAGATTCTTTATTATTTAATGAAGTAATTTAAGCTAAACAAATGAAGGCCCTAATGAGTGCAGTCGATTACAATTCACACAAACTAATTTTTTCAACGAACGTTGGAAAGCGAACTGCAGCAAGTCTAAAAGACAATACGTATAATATGCCGTAAAAGAAATTCGCATTGCCATTGTTGTGTAAGTAAGAAAACCAGATGAATGTTTACAATTAGGTTGTGTGTATTACGGTCTTATAAAATGGTCGTTTTTAATAAGATGAAAATCTTTCAATAAATTAGTTCACGTATATCATAGACGTACGTAGATTTTACCGCATAGTTGCACTATTTTGGCATATTTTTATCAGCAATTCTTATGAGTTTTGTAAGATCTTCTTCACCATATGTCAACCTTGGATATGTTGTTTACTAGTTACATAAAACCGCAATCAAAGACAGTGGCAGATCTAGATGATATTCTCTAAGGGGAGGTGGTGTAAAAATAATTATATTTAATAATAATAATTTGCTTTCACAAAAATAAAAATATCCAAAAATTGAATATTTTATTTAGATAGATAAAATATGCGAAATCTCAGGGCTGTGGGGGGAGGTAATTACTCCTCTCCTGTACCCGATCCTGATCGAAAAGGTAGCTGCGTTGACAATAGAAAACGCTAATTTTAGTTTATTTTGATTCACTTTAGTAGACCCTTAATATTAAAATATTGCTTTGGATTGGCTTGCTTTAAAGTTATTTAGTCACGTAGTATTAACGTAAAAAGGAAAATGAAACAGAAGTACATGTAGCTGAAAAGACGTACCAGGATAGCAGTGTTGGGCTGATACTGCAGTCTTTTCAGATACTTTTAAATGACACGTTTCTCATTTATAATTTAGTTTGTGTCAACTAATATCAGTTGCAGTCATTAGGACGTCAATTTGTATAATTAAAATCAATTTCTAAAATAATTAAGGAACCCGAATCGGAGAATACCACTATTGTATATAATAATGACATTACCCAGAAAGGCAAAATTTGTATTGAAAATCTACCACAATTCAATAAATTTAAGTGCAAGGAGATGCTTGGTTAATCGCAACCTAGATCGCGCACAATCAAAATAAAAATAAAAAGCGCGTTAAAACACTGTGGTTAAGCAGGCCGTGATTTTCACGTTCTTTTGCGTATACTATTTGTTTTCTGAGTTCGTACATTATGGAGTTTTTTTGAGACACATAATCTCACTTTAATGAATCGTTTACTACAGGAGTGGGCAAGCCGCGGACCACAGGCAGCATGCGGTCCTCTAGAACTTTTCGTGTGCCAAAATTCAATAAGTTTAAGTGCAAGGAGATGCTTGGTTAATGGTAACCTAGACCTCGCACAACCAAAATAAAAATAAAGAGCACGTTAAAATACTGTGGCTAAGCAGGCCATGATTTTCATGTTATTTTGCATATGCTATTTGTTTTCCGAGTTCGTACATTATGGAGTTTCTTTGAGACACATAACCTTACTTTAATGAATCATTTACTACAGAGTGGGCAAGCCACGGCCCACAGGTCGCATGCGGCCCTTTAGCACCTCTCGTGATGTCCGCGGAGTTTCGTTAAAAAAATCTCTTGCGTGCACCCCGCGTAATCTTTCGTAATAAACCTTATCGTCTCGTTACGACAGCTAATGTGTTTTTAAGAATAGTGTAGTTACCTTTGGCAAGTCCATGATTCCCATCCCATCCAGCTTATCCTGGCTCAGAACATTTCGTGCTATTCGCGGGTTTACCATGCCCCATGCTTGAAAAACCTCATGCCCCAACTACAACTAAGACACCATAAAGATCCTGGGAGATTGCAGTGATCAGGCTTCGAACCTGAGCAATTTTGGTAGAATAATTCCTAAGCTACTACTCTACCGCGGTCCTCGGGTTAATTTTACCAGTGCTTTATATTCATTATTAGTGAATCTCAGAAAAAATTATCTTCTTCATCTACTAACCAGCAATTTACTAACAGCAAAAAATTACAATTTTGCAGGGGATTGCTTCGAGGGTCAATTGTCGGCTGCATTATTGGTTTCACTAATCGCAAAACTGCGTGTATACTAGTGAATCTGTGACGTGGTATACTAGAACATACCACAACCCCAACACTACCCTTCCTGTCACCAAACCAAATGGTACACTGAATGGAGAGTACATACTTGGACCCTGGGCACACAGTCTCCAATGCCCTTCCCGCAAGAACTGTTTCAAGCTTTTGTGGATCGAAAACTATACCACCTTCCGACTTTGCGTCATTTGTTTTATAGCTAAACTTACAAAAAAAAAACTCTTTCTTAGAGGTGTGGCATGACGACTCGACTCTGATTTACTATAATGAATTTAGCTTCGAATTGTTTGTTGATTGCAAAAGAGTAAATCAGAATTAAATAATATTTTAGTTTATTTCACGAACTGCTAACCACTTTTTTCATAACATTTTACAATTTATTCCATATTTCAGTGCATGTAATGCATTTCCTAGAATTTGTGTATTATTAATTTCTCCTATCGTAGGTTAAATGGGTTATTTATTCAAATAAATTATTAATTGGCACAATAAATAAAAAGTTATTCAGGCACGGTTATAAAAAGAAATTGCATATTGGTAAATCGTAAGATATTGAACAAATAGGAATCACTGTGTCATAGTTTGACGAAGGCAATGAGGAGTTGCACCATCTTGCTGAAATCCTCATCGTTTTGTGTTTAGGTTCATCAGAAATATTTGTAAATTTCTTCATGATTCCGCATTTTATTGTATAATTACCTATTAATAAAACCTGACTTTGAATAAAACTATTTATTATCTTAAAAATAGAGCTCCAATTATTCTGTATGCACCGATAGCTGCTCAGATATCCACATTTTCAGGATGTAAAGCAGTTTAAATACAAGTAGGACTGTTTTAGCAAAAATTGTAGAAAAACCCGCTTATGTCTTTGACTACTTGATAACGTTGCATTTTGAACGCAAGTTACTTTTTATAACAAGAAATTGCTTTGACATAGGTATGTTGGGTTGCCGTTTTAATGTTTCAAGCGCTAACAGTGAACTAGTCCACCCTGTAGATGCTTTATTAGGGATAAAAAAATAAAGCCTTCTTGCAGAATAGGTAAAATATATGAACCAAATTGTTTAAAATACACATCCAACTCTTCCTGTATAATTTATTTTTTTCATTAAATAATTCAGCTCTGTAAATATTCTTCCGGAATTTTAATTCGATCGTAATATTATACAATCAAACAAGTGAAAACAGACGAATTTTTGCATAAAATATGAGACGAAGCATTAATGCTAAAATCTGAAGCAACAATCACGGATGTAATTTACATTGCTTTCGCTCACTTTTATACCTTTCAATGGAATAATTTAACTATAAAATTGCAAACCGTGCTAAAACGGGTCTTTCATGCTGCACAGATTCGTTAATTTTTGCAAGACAATGCGATCTGAATTCCAAAAGGTTTCAGAGTTCGACGGGAAATTCTCCAGATAAAAAACAGTGCGATTAAAGAAACATTAACACTGATAGAACGTCTTTCTTGAGACCGGAAATTTCGAAAAGCTCTGAAATATGAGTGTTTGCTTGTTAAGAGAACACGTTGCAATGTCTGACGTTTGTAGAACATAAACATTTATGTGTTTTACAACACCGCTTTGATCATTGTTAACAATGAAATTGCGTTTCTGCTTCATGTTTTGATCTAATGGAACTAATCGGCCCCTATTTCAGGATCTTTTCTACTTCAAGACAATAGCTTAGTTATTGGTTAATCGGCGGAATTGCAAAAGTATTGCTTCTAGGTCAAAATGTTAAGTTTCGTAAGTGGATGCCTCTCATTTTACAAACCTTTTTACAATTAAATGATTTTTATTTGAATATCTCAAATGATTTATTTGTTTTAGGGCACATCTGATAAGAATTTTAGTAAATATAATATGCAAAACGCTTTTGATTAAAATTCCCATTATCTGCAGCTATTATACTAAAGTAAAAACTATGCGAGCTTTTTTAGGGAAACCCCATATATAGGGTGATTCATTAGCCTCTTTACAAACTTTGGCAATGAAAACTAGAGGTAATTTCATGAAGAAATGTTCTTATGAATGTAAGTTCTATCTTTCTTTGTTAAGAAGTTATAGGGTTTTTATAATAATTATCTCTTTGAACACTAAATTCAGTTGAAAACACGTAGTAGCCATGGTTTAGTATAACAAAAGTTGATTGTTGATTTGAAAGAGCGAGATCTAGGACGCGGTTTTCCAAGCATCTCTAAGCACTGCAGTCATCATTGGCTTATTGTACTACTAACTAAGAATTTTGTTTATCTGGGGTAATTCCAACTCCAGTAGTGATTTTTAATGTGTCACACGCCGCAGTGGCACGGGACCTACGGCTTTACTTCTTATCTGAAAGAAGGCGTACTTTCAGGTTTTTCTCCGCTAGAAAAATCCTAGACCACCGAGGCCGGCATAACAAAAATTAGTGCATATTCAGTACAGCCTTTAGAAGACTTCGCACAACTGGTACTGCCGTTCCTTCTAGGTCCATTCGCCCGTATATATTGAAAAGCTTGAAGACGTTATGAATGCTGTAACTGAACAACTGGAAAGTAGTACCAGACGCATAGCACAAAATTTAGGGCCATCACAAACTTTTGTGTGGTGAGCACTACATCGCGAGAGACTGCACCCTTATCATCGACAAAGTGTAGAAGCATTGCATCACGGAGATGCTCAACAGCGATTAAATGTTTGTCACTGGATTTTGCAACAACACGCCCGCGATAGCAACTTTTTTAAAAAAATCTGTGGTTAGGTGAATCCTATTTCTCAAGAGACGGTATTGATAATTTTCACAAGGACCATATTTGGTCTCTGGACAATCCACATGGGCCCAGAACGCATAATTTCTAGCAGAGATTTAGTGTAAATGTTTGGGGTGGTTTATTTAACAGAACACTATTTGCAAATGTATTTGATGGAACTTTAAATGCAGAGAGGTACCGTAACTTCTTGAGCACCACATTTTTTGATCTTCGACGTTCCACACTATGAATTTATTTATTAATTTAGTTCGTCGTTGCCAGTTGTGTATTCAGGAGAAAGGACTCATTTTTGAACATTTACTGTAGTCTCGATGTTGCTTTCTGTTTCATCACTTCATAATTTTTGTAATTGATATGTTAAGAGGCTAAAGGATTTCAACAATTTTAAGATATATGAACAAGTTTAAGTAAGTTTGTTTGGTTTGGAATTGGAAATAAATAGTATATGATCAGTTAGTGAATGTGCTGTACATAAAAATATTCCCAAATTTGAGGTTATTATTACCAGTATACAAAGAAAATTAATGCAACTGCCGTTCCGTTAAATATACGAGGTGATTCATTAGCCTGTTTACAAATTTGGGCAATGAAAACTAGATGTAATTTCATGAAGAAATGAATGTAGGTTCTATCTTTCTTTGTAACGCAGTTATAGGGTTTTGAAAATAATTATCTCTTTGAACACTAATGAGTAATCATATTTTAAGAAAATCAAAAACATTTATTGTAGCGACTTTATAAATGCATATATTAAGTAGTAAAGTTAACATAAACGTATATGCTCCAATTCTTAATAATTTGATATGACGGGGTAGAATCACCCAACACTCCCGAGATGTTGTTATACATTTTCTGCGGTGATAATCCTTTTTAAAACGGTATTTTATCACAGCCCTTCTCTTAATTTTGCCATTTCCACAAAATCACCAGCACCACAGTAACATTAAAGGTATAACTTTTATAAACAAGAAGATAGGCACCTACAACTTGGCATAATTATATTAATGTCTATAACTGATGTTCCTAGGACAAACATTATTTATTTGTCGGTCAAAGTTTTCTATGTTAGCGACAATAATATTGATGAATCATGTAAGGATTTTACCCATCGGCTATCCTTAGATTCTAGCATGCTCTTTTTATACCAGTTTTAACTAGTACGCTACACAAGCTCTACTTTTCACTAACTTTTATTATCACTTAAACTAACTCAAAAGGTTTTATTCTTTTAAGTCTTCTTGTTATCCTCTACTGCCGAGGAGCTGGATTGCCTCCACATTCACATGTTGATAGAGTCTTTCTCCATAACTTTTGGAAAATTTCTTTGTTTTCGTTGTCCGCGGTATCCATTTCCAAGTCTCCGTTTCTAACATACAAGGGTGCATCCACAATGTTCTTTAGTACTTTGTTTTGCAATGTTTGAATCGCCTTAATGTTGCTTTGTTTAGCACAGCCCCATAGCTGGATACCATAAATTTATACTGGTTTGAATATTTGTTTGTACAACACGAGCTTTTATTGTGTAGGGACAGATTGGAATTTCTCCCAAGCAGCCTGTACATTTTTCTGTATTTAATATCAAGTTCTTCCCTTTCCTTTTTTACGTATGCTTTCCAGTGTAGCTTAGTGTCTAGCGCAGCGGTTCTCAAACTTTCGTATTTCGCCCCCCCCCCCGTTTTATCTTCTATAATTATAATATAATACTGCGTCCCCTGCATAATATAAGATAGATAAGAATAATCCATTACGCAGGAACTTGTTTAACTCGATTAGGCAATATTGGCTACGTTGCCGATTTGATGCAGTCGCGCCGCATTATCACCTGATCTACTGTTACCCAAATGTTTGTTGCAGATAACGATACTTGTCGAACTTTCTGGATTAAAAATACGCGACTATAAAAGCAGCGGCAGCGCGTCAGTTGTTAGTTGTGTCGTTGTGACTGTGTTACATAGGAGAGTTTGTCTGTTGGAGTTCAAATGATGAAAAAAATTATTGTATATTTACGTACACGTATAGTAAATAAGAAATATGAAAATCAGAAACCAGTACCAGTGGTAATCCTGTTATAAAATGAAAAACACGAAAATATGATCAAGCATATTTAAACTTCGGTTTTATAAGCACTGAATTAAGTGGTGAAGAAAAACCCAATGTGTTATTTGCTTCAAAATTTTGGCTGCAGTTAGCATGAAACCCAATAAATTGAAGAAGCATTTAGAAATTCTGTACAAAGAATATGTCGGTAAGTTCGTGATTTTTTTGCAGAGAAACTTAGATCTTTCGGGAAACAGAAGACAAATTTCCACAAAGTTCTTACAGTAAACGACAAAGCTTTATTGGCATCATACAAAGTGGCTTATAAAATAGCCAAATGCAAGAAGCCGCATATGATTGGAGAGTAATTAATTTTACCAGGTGCGGTATACATGGTAGAAAACAATGTTTGGTGAAAGCTATGCAAAACAACTCAAGAATATTCCTATGTCAAATGATACAATTTACCGAAGAATTTACGATATATATTTGATTTAAGTAAACGGGCGAACGCTTTTTGTAAAAGAATACAGTTACACAACAACAAATTAAAAGACAATTTCTTTGAGATGTATCCCACAATGTGTGAATTTATCCAGGGTTACCCGCCGGAAGAGAATCATAAAAAGTTGTTGCTAAAGATAGTGGAAGGTCATTTAGAACATTTTGGGACTACTTTCAGCAAATACTTTTTCGTAGGAGAAGACATTAAATTGAGTGGCTGGAATTGGGTAATAAATCCATTTGAAAGTATACCTACCGGCCCATCTCTGCAAGAAGAAGAACAACGGATAGATCTTTCTTCAAGTACCGTAGATAAATTAAATTTGGTTATTAAGTCATTAACAAATTTCCGGAGCGCACTGTTTTGTAATTATTCTCTTATTAAAGCAAAAGCGTTTCGGATACTGTTACCTTTTCCTTCTTCTTACCTTTGTGGAATTGGCTTTTCCGCTGTAGTTGCTAGTCTAAATATAGAAACAAACTTCAAATAGAAATCCTTAAGGAGCTCAGAGTGTCTATCTCGAATATCAAACCAAACCTGGATAGGCTGTATACTTTAAAGCAGGCACATATTAGTCATTAGATCTACACCTTAGAAATGTTTTATTTTAATTTTAGTTATAATACTTTGTGATAAAAATTTAAAAAGTTATTTCTGATGTCTTGTTCAATTATCCGACCCCCCTCCCAGCGCCCCCACTGTACAGCTCCCCGCCCCAAACCGGGGGGCACAGTAGTGTAATATCAAGGTATTTAACTGTACTTGAGTAAGGTACGCGATTATTATTCATGATTACCGGTAAATGAAGGATATTTTTGTTGGTAAATGTTATACGAGTTGATTTGGTTTCGTTTCATTTAAACCCACATCTCTTTGTCCAGTCGACTTCATTTAGGACTGTTTGCATTTTTCCTGTAGCTTCTTCACTGCTTTATCCAACTGCCAGAACAGCAGTGTCATCAGCAAAAGTAGCTATAGTGTTATTTTCGAGTGTAGGAATATGACATGCGTACAATACGTACAGGACTGGGCCTAATACACTTCTTTGTGGTACTCCTACTCTTATGAAAACTAATTAGGCAAGTCATCGCCGCAACTGTTGTAAGTATACGTATGTCTTAAATTATATTATATTAAAGATGACACTTGAAACTTTGAAGAAGTAAATCGTAATAAAGCAGTACGCTTTCCTGTGCAGAACAAAACGTATGCTTTTACTTAAGCCATGTGCTGCATGTGCTAGTTACCAATCTTCGTTACTGCACTTACTTTTAGTTTACAACACACATTATTTACTTCTGAACTTGCAATCGTCGTATAAGTTTAAGTCTTTCGTATCTGACAAAATTTTGAATTGTTTGACAAACTTGGATGGATTCTTTACAAGATTTTTCAAAATATTCACCAAAGCGGCACAAGCTCACTTACTTATAACTATCACTATATTGAATTTTTTTCTGCATCTTCAGAGGAATAATAATATTCTAATTGAATAAATTTTACAAATGCACTTCAAGCCTATCATACGGTTGTCGCCACGACATTCAAAAGTTAGGTTAGAAGTTACTTGTGAAAATTCAGAACTTCTAAAACGACGGAACGGGAGCGTAGAAAAATTTGAAGCATGGTTCAGTGGCGCACCCAGGATTTAATCTTAGGGGGGGGCCGGCAGTTGTGTATACAGCGTTATAACACGAGCGCGAAGCGCGAGTAATAAAGCCTAGCGCCGCATTCGAAAATTTGAGCAAGAAAGGGGCGTGGCCTAATTTTAAGAGAATCTTCCATATTTTAGAGGAACTTAATGAAACCCAAAATATCATGTTTCATGTATCTTTATTTTTATATTTCCAATATATAATAATATAAAACTGGGCCGGGTTGTATGGAAAAAAATTAATTGAAAACTAAATAAAATTCATTAGATGTTTATAGACATTTCTTTATAGAATAAAATCAAGTTTTCTTTTTTTTACATAGTTCTTGAATTACCTCTGTCGTGGTAACATTAATCTCTCTGTGTATATAAAGCAAAGTCAATCCATTAAATCGTGATTCAATCATGGCCGATCTTAAGTAAGTTTTTAATAGGCGTAATGTTGAAAATGACCGGAAGCGTTGCAAATATTTTTAATAAATTACTTATAGATATTAAGGTTTATAGATTTATCACACATTGAAAGTGCATCAATAGCATTTTTGCATGAGCATGGCGTTATTTCAATAGATTTATCAAATTTTTTATACCACAACTTGAA
>JABXWE010011963.1:0-49621 GCA_014611495.1 Limonius californicus | reverse complement strand
GCTCTTGTATTACAAAAAGAAATCGATAAAATTTTGCAATCGGGAGGATTTATTCTTAGAAAATGGTTGAGTAATGACCAAACACTTTTGGAAAATGTGAACGTGGGAAATTATTGTGAGACAAATATAATCCATATTTCGGAAAACCAAGAAACAAAAACACTCGGTATTTTATGGAACGCCAGCTTAGACACGTTTCAATATTCCATTCAAAATTTCGCTCAGCCCCGTCGAGTAACAAAACGCGTTATGCTTTCATACACAGCGCAAATATTTGATCCTTTAGGACTCCTTAGTCCAATCATTATAACCGCAAAATTATTGATTCAAAAATTATGGCAAAATAAATTGTCATGGGATGAAACAATTCCCGCACAATTACAAACAGAGTGGTTAGCATTTCAAAATCAGTTACCTATAATGAATGATCTTAAAATACCCAGGTACGTTACTTGTGAAAATCACGTTCGTACAGAATTACACGGATTTTCAGATGCATCTGAAAGTGCTTACGGAGCATGTGTGTACATTAGAACCGTTAATAATTCCGGTGAATGTGCAGTAAATTTATTGTGTTCAAAAAGTAAAGTAGCTCCTTTAAAAAGGGTTTCCTTGCCTCGTTTGGAATTATGCGGCGCACTTCTATTAGCGCGTCTTTTTCAAAATGTCGTAAATGCATTACAAATGAACATTGATGAGTCATTTTTTTGGTGTAATTCTACTATCACATTACAGTGGATCAAATCAGAGTCAAGTAGGTGGCAAACATTTGTGGCTAATAGAGTAGCCGAGGTGCAAGACCTGACAAAATTTGAGAATTGGCGTCATGTGAGATCACATGACAATCCTGCAGATTTAATATCGCGTGGTGTTTCAACTTTGCAGTTAGTTAAATCAAATGTATGGTGGCATGGCCCTTCATGGTTAAGTAGCGAAAGTAATAATTGGCCTCCACAACAAATTATTGAAACACACAGCAAAGGCGATATACCAGAAGCCAGAAAAATTATTAAAGGTTTTCCAGTTGTAATCAACACCTGTAATATGTTTACAAAATATTCATTTATGTCTAAGTTAGAAAGAGTATTTGCTTATTGTCGTAGATTCATACATAATATTTCGAATACTAATCAAAATCGAAAGAAAGGATTACTAATAGTAAGTGAATTAAATGCCGCACGTTTGGAATTAATTAAAATTGCACAACGCGAAGTTTTTCATGAAGAAATTAATCGTTTAACAAATGATAAAGAACTTAATACAAAAAGTAACATACTTTCATTAAATCCCTTTGTAGACCAAAATGGTGTATTACGTGTAGGTGGTCGTTTAAGGCAATCGCAATTCTTATATGACAAAAGGCATCCAATTATATTGCCTTCGAATCATAGCCTCACCAAATTAATTGCCAAAGGTGAACATGTAAGGCTTTTACACTGTGGTCCACAGCTCCTCCTGGCATCAATGCGCGAGCGTTATTGGCCAATTTCAGGTAGAAACTTATCAAAACAAATTATTCACGATTGTATCATTTGTTTTAAATGCAAACCAAAACCTAATACGTATATCATGGGTGATCTACCAAGAGGTAGATTAACATCAAATTTTCCATTTCAAACTACAGGAGTGGACTATGCCGGCCCTTTCTTGATCAGGGACCGCAAAACTCGAAATTGTAAATTAATTAAAGCATATGTATGTCTGTTTATATGTTTCTCGACAAAAGCAATTCATTTAGAACTTGTATCCGATTTAACAACGGAAGCATTTATATCAGCTCTTCGACGCTTTTCATCGAGAAGGGGAAACCCAACAATATATATTCAGACAACGGTACTAATTTTGTTGGGGCTAACGCAGAATTCAAGAAATTCTTAACCAATCAAAGTAACAGCAATCAAATAATTTCTTCAATGAACAATGAAAATATATCTTGGCATTTTATTCCCCCAAAATCGCCCCATTTTGGTGGTCTCTGGGAGGCAGGTATTAAATCAACGAAAACTCATATTCAAAAAATCATTGGAAATGCCTATTTAACATTTGAAGAATTTTCTACGGTTTTGACACAAATAGAAGCTGTCCTTAATTCCCGTCCTCTGTGCTCGTTGTCAAGTGATCCCAATGACCTCAGTCCTTTGACTCCTTCCCATTTTCTAATAGGTCGAACTGCAACATCGTTACCAGATCAGGATGTTCTCCATATACCCGAGAACAGGCTGTCCAGGCATCAACGATTACAGCAAATTATGCAACACTTTTGGAAGAGGTGGAGCAAAGAGTACATATCATCCCTGCAGCCTAGATCAAAATGGAAAAGGTCAATTCCAATTAATTTAAAGGAAGGATCCTTAGTTTTATTAAAGGATGAATTTCTGCCCCCTTTGAGGTGGCCATTGGGGCGAGTGATGCAGCTACATCCGGGTTCCGATGGTATTACCAGGGTTGTGTCGGTGAAAGTGGCTCATACGAACAATACGTTGAAACGGGCAGTGACCAAAATATGTGTGTTACCAGTAGAGTAAATTATGTACTGTCATAAACCCGCTCGTTTCAAGGCGGGCGGCATGTTTGTACCATATTTGAACATTCTTAAAGTGCCGATTTGAGCAGTTTATGGGGGTTCAGGGATTAACCTGAATTATGGTTGGGTGTTGCCTGACGGTTGTGCTCTGGGCCCCAGATGTTGTTTACGCGGCAAAGTGTACGACATTAGATACTCCACCCTTGCAAATGTTTTCCTGTTGCGGGGTGGCAGAAACAGTTTTTAGTTTTAAGATAGCCTTTAAGCTGGCAAGTTCATTTAATATGTTCATTTTATAAATAAATGTTTATCAAGTTTAATTGTTATCTTTACTCTGGTCCTTCGAATTTTACTCTGGGGCTTACAACCCCTAACAACTTGTATTATGAAATTATCGTAACAGAAGGGCAAGATTACAACCCATACTTATGAAATGTTTACAGTGATACGGCTGTTACACAAAAGGCTGTGATTGGAATCATCTTGTGTTGGTTCATTCATGGATGACCAAATACGAGCACATTAACTAGACATTCTCATTTAGCTCAATTATGAGAGAACACTCAAACGAGTGTTTGCAAAATGTGTATCCCACTTCTTGTCATTCGTCAAAATATTGCTAACTACGCAGCATGCATCTGATCTCGTATCCTGAGTTTCCTCAAAAGTAAAATTTACATTAATACCTTTCGAATGGTTCTTAAAATTATTTTTATTAGTGGCAAAATTACAATCTATTCCTATAAAAATATTAGGTAATTGTTGTGATGATAAATGTGACACGTATTGGGCCTAGTCCAGTAACAACACTCCAAGGGACCTCGATGAGCCAGTACGAACAAGCGCTGCCAGTCGAGGTCACAGTGAAATGCGGCTCAATCTGCCGCGGGATCTAATCCCGGCTGAGGTAACAACCGTAATTCAGCTAGTTGGCTAGTATGTAAGGGATACCCGCACCCCCTGTCGTGTTAATGTGAAAAACGTATCAACACTCCAGATTATACAATACTTGACTAGTATGTTATACTTAGGTAATTACGTAAACTTAACAGCTAGCTGGAAATTTTATGTTTGATTAGTAAATCTATCAGGTAGGTCGAGCAGACTGATTCTCTTCAGTCGGGATAGGGTGTCACTGTTGTCTAACAGGTTGATGGCTAAGTTCTTTGGATGCTTCTCCAATCTTTTTAGATATTTAGAACTATTGTTTTGGATGACTTCTTTAAAACCTTCATGTGCATGCACAATTTTTATTCCTATTGCGCATAGTAAGGTACCCGGGTACCTACATTTGGTTTTCATAAGGAAATCAATATTTTTTGTTTTATTTTATCAGAATCTAGTTTATTAGGTACGTTTTCTTTTTAAAATATCTCTATAATAATTGTAATGCCATTTTGCGCCCGACCGGGAAGTTCCAAATATTGTAGAAAGTCCCAAGAAAGATTAAAATTTCTAATTATATAGTCATTACTAATTGTTGAGTAATGGGGGGTAATTATCATTTCAATAGATTACAAAGCCAGAACAATGCCTCGTAATTTAAAATTTCAAATTAAATAGCTATTACTAATGGTTGTGTAATTAGCTTTTCATTATAATTTGGTTCCAAAATGAAATTTCTACAAATTACCTAATATTAAGTTCTTTTCCAAAACGTTTATAATCAATGCAAAGAGCTCTTCAAATCAGTAATATTCTTTACTTTGAAGTGTAAAGTGCAACCATTTCGGTGTAAATCTGTTATCGTAGTGATTTAGAAAAATGGAAGATTTATCGGCAGCGGAATATAAAAGGTATGTTTTCAATATTTTGTAATTAGTGGGATAGTCCTTTAGAAAGGTATTTTTTACTTCTAGGCTTTCTTATGAACAGCAACAGAAATATTTGGCATCCCTACTCGACGATGGAGAGTCTGGTAGTAGTAATGCTGAATATAACGATGAGGAATCGAAGGACGAATGGTTCCCGCAGGAAGCAACGGATAATCTATCAGATCTATCTGACGTGGAAGATGTATATGGTGATGCTGATATACAGATAGAGTTGGAAGAAAATTCTTCAGGTAGCGAAGAGGAAGAGGCTGAGGACCAAAACGATGCTATGCCGGAATCTTTTCTGCTAGCTAAAGATGGTACGAAATGGAGAAAATCACCACCAACAACTACTCGTGTGCAAAAACAAAATATTATTCGCAAGAAGCCTGGTCCCGTGTCATCGACAAAATTGTTGTCAGTTGCCGATACATTCAAATGTATATTTTCAGTGATGATAATCGACATAATTGCACGAGAAACCAACAGGAAGGCTAAAAGTGCCTACAAGAAGTGGAACACACAAAACCCCAATAAACGGAGTAAGAAGTGGAGAGATTTGAGTGAATATGAATTGTACGCCTATATTGGAATCTTAATAACAATGGGTGTTCATCATTCTAATAATGAGCATATCAGAGTGCTATGGAAATCTGATTCATATCCGCTGTATAGGGCAACAATGGGAAATAACAGATTTTGTGAGATTAGCAGATTCATTCGCTTTGATAACGATGCCACCAGAAACGAGCGCCTGAAATGGGATAAGGCAGCAGCCATTACAGATATTTGGTTGATGTTGAACTCCAACTTATCATCCAAATATGTACCATCGGAGAGTGTTACTGTAGACGAGCAGTTATTCCCATTTAGAGGCAGGACTAGATTTACCCAATATATTCCATCCAAGCCTGCTAAATATGGCATAAAGATATGGTGGGCGTGCGATGCACAAACGTCGTACCCAATTACTGGCCAGATTTATACCGGTAAAGGTCCAAACGGTCCCGAAAAAGATCAAGGCCAACGAGTTGTTAGGGATCTATGTCATCAATTCAAAGGCTCTGGAAGGAATATAACGATGGATAATTTTTTCACTGCATTGCCTTTGGCTCCATTATTACTCTCCTGGAATCTTTCGATCGTCGAAACTTTGAAACAAAATAAGGCCTGCATTCCAAAAGAAATGAAAAAAAGTAAGGAGAAGGTGGAAGAGTCTTCGATATTTGGGTTTAGCGAGGATGGCAAAATCACCATTTGTTCGTATGTACCGAAGAAGAAGCGGATAGTGACATTGCTTTCAACTATGCATAGTACCAACAATATTACTGGGCCAAACAAAATCCCGAAATAATAATGTACTACAATTCGACCAAGGGCGGAGTAGACAACATGGACAAAATGGTTACCTATTATTCAACAAAACGTAAGACTTTGCGTTGGCCACATGCCATGTTTTACAACATGCTGGATGTAGCTGCTTTGGCAGCTTACGTTATCTATTCCGAAAATAACCCTGCCACTACCAGGTCAACCCATAGCAGAGGAACTTTCTTGGGTGATCTAGGAAAGCAATTATCAATGCCCGCAATTGAGCTGCGTTCAAAAACCCCAACCTTTTTGAAACATTTTTCAACCAGATCTGGGATAGAGGCAATATTAGGACATCCAGTTGTGGTTCTTTCAAATCCTACAACGGTAGCAACACCAAGGGACGCTTTTGGTAGGCCTAAGCACGTTGGTAGCTGCTTCGTCTGTCGTTCAACGGCTTCGTTTCAAAGAAAAAGGCGAAAATGTTGTGAAGTATGCAAGCGGCCAGTTTGTAACGAGCATTCCGAATCAGTTACAAAATGTTTGAAATGTACTGTGTAAATAATAGATATTGTTGTAAAAATTACGTTTGTTTATAAATAATAAATATATTTCCCAATATTCAACTCTAATTACTTTTATTTGCCTTATCTATATAATATTTTCCATAGCAAATAAATACTCATAAGGTATTTTCATGCAAACTACAAGTAGGTACCCCGGTACCTATGCATGTGTTTGACGTATAAAATTATGTTTTGGGGTAAATTAAATTTGTTTTGTATTTGAATATTGCTGTTTCTATGTACAATCTACTTAAAATAGATTGCTTTAGGATAAATATAAGTACCAGATATTTAGCTGCACGAAAAATAAAGAAAAAACGCAAATAAAAACACAAAAGGTACCCGGGTACCTTACTATGCACATAAAGGTTAACGCAGGCTATTTTGAGGTTTCGTTGAATGACCAAGTTACGTACGTACCATGGGACTTGTGTGATTATTCTAAGTACTTTCAATTGAAACCTTTGAATGGTTTCTACGTTTGAGGTACTCGCTGTACACCAGAGTTCCATACTGTACGTCCAGACCTGTTTTAAATATACAAGTAGTTCATTTTCTATAGACATAGACGTTTTCGACTTATTACACATTAGCCAGTACATTTTACCTAGTTGGTGATTTAGCTGGTTTCTTTTGGTCCATATGAGTGCGTGCCAGTTCAGACGTCTATCGATACGCATTTCAAGGTACTTCACGGAATCGGCTTGCCGTAGGACCTTACTATTCAATGTAACATGTTTCTTTTCTATTAGGGAAGGTTATGTGCGTAGACTTATTTTCATTGGCTCGAATTCGCTACTTTTTCAGTCAACTTTGCACTTCATTAAGGTTTTCTTGTAGAGACAGTGATGGTTCGATCGGGTTGCATTGAGATGCAAGAATATCCGTGCCATCTGTAAATGTAACTGTAGTAGTTTTTACGTTTGTTGGCACTTGCGGCACTCCAGTTTTTATGAGGGTAAGTTCTGATTTTGCATTAGGTAATTTTACTTCGAATGTTCGATCGGTGAGGTATGACTTTAATAGTACTGCCTATGAGGGAGGTAATAGCAGTTTGATTTTCGAATAGCCGTACCTTGTCGGATGCCTGCGAAATGTCCAGGACTTGTTCGATTACGGCTGTAACTCTGTGTATTTGTTCAGCCGTGGAGTGTTTTTCTTGAAAACCAAACTGGTGAGGAGGTATTAGGTTGTCCTTTGTTATAATCGGCTTTAGCCTTTTTAGCAGTAACTTTTCCAAAACTTTGGATGTCACTGGAAGAAGACTGATTGGTCTGTACGACTCAGATTCACACGGGGTTTACCCGGTTTAGTAATTAGGATTATTTGTGCTAGCTTCCATTGAATTGGATAGAAACCTAGCCTTAGGCTAGCGTTGAAAATATCTGTCCTTAGAGCTATTGCTCTTATGGAAATTCTCGAAGTGCCTCGTATGTAATTAGATGAAAATCAGGGGTTTTCTTGAGAGCCATTTTTTGTGGATTATATAAAATACTTCTTTAGGAGTGATTGGTGGTGACATCTAAACAGGAAGTTCCAGAAATTTGTGAAGTTGATTGATACTATCTGGTGTGTCTTCAGAGGAATGTGGTGTGAACACTTTGGACAGATGTTTAGCAGGCACTTAGGCTTTCTCAGTATCGATTTCGGCCAAGGATCTATATTCCTTTAGAATTGAGGTATTCTGGCTTAGGGTTGTTTAATCTTATTTATTTCTTTTGTTACTAAGAGGTTTTCTACATATGTTTGTATGGCCTCATTTTTTAGTTTCTGTATAGGTCTCTTTAGTTTGTTGGTTGCATTGCTGAGTATATTCTTATCCCGTTGGTTTCTTGTCGTTTGCCAAATTTTTGCTTTTCTCGGAAATCAGATGCTGTATGTGCATGTGATTCTGTTTCCTTTGTTTGTAGGTTATTTGCAGCAGTTGAAGCTGCAATTTGTACGTTTCGATGGAAATAGTCTACTGCTAGGTATATGTGTTTCTCAGTTTTTACCGGAATTTGAGTAGTAAAGATTGTCTTTAGCTATTCTCTAAAGTATTCCCAGTAGGTATGCTGACTGTATGGAGAGTGTGTCAGTTGGCTCTCGAGTAATACTGTGCTTACGAGTATAAGTAGGGGAGTGTGGTCTGATGATAGGTAGAAACATGATTCTGCGTTGTTAAATCCTTCTGCTATTCCTTTCGTGGCACAAAAGTCTAGTAGGTCGGGGATTTGGATCTGTTGGCCAATAAATGGGGTACTTGTTTGTGATTTGATTGAGATTGTTGTGCGTCATGGTTTTGTAAAGTGTTCTTCCTCTAGGGTTTATCGGTCTGGATCCCTAGTACAGATGTTTTGCATAATAGTCACCACCAGCGATAAATCTAGTTTCAATTGTATTAAAGAAGTCTGTGAACTGGCCGCTTGAAATTGAATATTTCGGTGGGCAGTATACTGCTAATAGTGCTAATAGTCCAATCCATTCCTCAATCACATTACTTGTTGTCTCTGCAGGTGGTTTCTGTTACTTGTTTAGTTCATGGTGTTTTATTGTGATTTTTGTAATTACCGCAGTGCCTCCGTGAGCAGTACCATCTGGGTGTGAGGTGTCATAAATTTAATAGCCAGGAATTCTTGTGAAGCTTCGATTGTTAAAATGTGTTTCAGATATTAACAAGAGATCTGTTTTATGTTCTTTGATGAATACCTTAATTTCTTCGACATGCTGGCATAACCCGTTGGTATTCCATAACGCTATTTTGTATGTATTAGCCATTATTTGATTTTACCGACGATTGTAGTAAGTAAATTTAACATTGTGCGAAGGTCTTCGGGTAAATTTGACTGCATTTCTACTTGCTTTGCTAACAATTGTTCCATCTTTCGAACGGTTGCTAGTGGGGGGTTGTAGATTGATGCCATCCTCCATTGCTCATATTAGGTTGACTATTTTCTGTTACAATTTGTGGGTAAGTAAGTCCTGGTATCGATTGCTGCTGTGGTGGAGTTATAGTTGTTTGAGGATGGGTATTTTGAGTGGGGATTCTTCTTTCCCTCGGGCATGGGAACATGATTTTATATAACTCTTTGTGTTTCGGACAATCCTTATAATTTGGTGTGTGTTCCCCGTTACATAGGGTACATGTGTGGTTTGTGCTTCTATTTTTGTTGCATACTGATGTTGGGTGTTCTTGCCTACACTTTACATACATACCTAAAGGTCGGCAACAGGTTCTGGCAACGCGCACATTGCACAATTTTCTTCGTTTTATGTGGAGGTTCGAAGGTTACTCGGCAGTTGATTAGACCCCTGAAGTTATAGATTTCCTTGTTGTTTGTGTTGGGTTCCAGATCTACGTAGAACATCGATAGTTGCCCTTTATTGACTCTGCTCTTTGTGTTATAAATGTTTCTGAGAGCGTGATCTTCTTTTTAAAGGCTTTCTTTAGATCTTGTGTTGTTGTAGTGTAGTCGATATTTTTAAGTACTACTCTGATGCTCCTATTTTCTTTCATTTGATATGTGTTAAAGCATATTTTGTTTAGTTCTAGACATTTCACAATGTTTCAGTTGCTTTGGCTGATACTTTCGGCGTATCTTTACCTATTATTTTGCATTCGTAATTTTGTGTCGCTGCTTTTTCGATTAAATCCCTTATTGGTTTTATATCCTGCACTCTAGGGATATTTAGTAGTGGCGGTTTAATATCTCTTGCTGCATCATTCTCGTCTTCATCTTCTTGAGTTTCCGCTTCTTGGGTTTCTTGGTAAGCTAACGCTTGGAATTTGTTTTGTGTAGTAAATACTTGTTGATTATTACGTTTTGCTAGTTTAATGGCATTTTTGGAATCATCTGTCTTTTATTTTTCCTTGCCTTGTCTGTTCTCCATTCATATTGTGAGTTATGTGGAGCAATTGGTGGATATCGGTTTAGGTTGTTGTTGATACTGTTGTGGTATTTGCATTTGTTGTGGGGAGTATTGATATTTATTATTCAATTGCGGTGGCAATTGTTGATAGAATGACATTTGTGATGGTTGTGCTACATCTTGTTGAAAATGAAACATAAAATTATTAGCATTATTATCTCGTACCTGCATTGGTTGAGGTTGACAATCAGACGTATTTGGTTGTGAAAAAGCCATTGGGAAGTTGGAATTCTTATTGTTGGTGTTTGGTTGATATCCGCGTGATATGCGTCCGTGCGTGCCGCGATAACAAACACGAGCCGAGCTTGCTGATTACACTTATGGAAACTAAATGATATCAGAGCACTGCACCACACAACCGTTGAGCTTTGCTGCTCGAAGCAGACTGTGTTCTCGAAATTTAAGACAAATTTTGCTACTTCCTACGAGGACGATTAAGTAAAAAGTGGCCTACTGACTTATTGTGCAATTTCACTACCGTGTATATTAAGTGATCGATATACGAGTTTCATGAATGAGTGACTTCTGCTTTAGTGTCATATGTCTGTACAGCACATTTACTTAAAACTCAGTTCTATGAGTAGATTGTTAATTACGAATAACTTGATTTAAAAACACCTATGATGTTTATTATATTATAAATGCAAATAATTGAATGCAGAAAAGTACGTAACAAGGTAATTGTTCAAAAAACATTAAGCACTATGCAAAAAATTGGAAAGTTTTGTTTATCGCATTAGATTGTTCTAATAATTATTAACTTTATATATTCAACACCCTATATAATAAAAATTAAAAAAAACTTTCTAATAATATAAAAACGGTTCCCTTAAACAAATTGAGCAATAACGCATTTGCGCAAGGGCAATCACCCATAACTTCGGGTTTCAAGTTACAACACAAGTTGAATACTAAGGACAAATATTTGTTTTCTGGAAATTAAAACTAATTATAATCATTCATTACCAGACGACACAGTGTTTTAAATTAGTATATAAGTAACTTATTAAAATAAAAACAATTCAAGTGAACCCCATGACTTATAATTTTAATTCTTCTCCGAAAGTCGATTAGAAGTCTACCACGTTCTGAAATTAAAAAAAATATAACTTTGATGTGGCTAATAACTCTGCCTAATCATATATTTGTGATAATCACTATTAAAGCCGCCCTGTATTTATCAACATTACTTTAAGTTTAGCATAATAGAAAACATAAGTGAAACACTTTAAATGTGAAACAACGTCTTATCTGTATTACTTCAAAACACGCCATAACAGTACAATAACCTTAAATCTGAAGTATTTTTTATCACAATTACTTGAATTTTGTAGCACAAATACCTTGTGTTTATAGGCATGTGCATACCTACAAAACGTTTACTGTTAAAGTTTAGGCAAACAGTTAATTAGAATTATATATTAAACTATTTCAACATTTTAATCTACAGACACTCAAATTATCAAGATAACGGCATTTGCGCGAACCATTAAAGTCAAAGTACTATCACAAACGTATATATAAGCATACTTTTTTTATATACTGCTGCCAGTTAACTAAGCCCGTCAGAACAGTAGCTCCCAAAATATGTACTATTTTATACCATTACTAGTGATTTGTTCTCTTGTTTCTGAAAGTACACAAACGGTAAACCAAAACTACTGCGTCATCATACTATAAATTAAATTAACGACAAATCCTGTTATAGAGTTATTCCATAAGAAAAACGAAGTATGGATATATTCGCGGTGATCTAAAACATAGTTTTGCTAATACAACTATAGAATACTTTTCTTACAAAGGAGTCCCATATGGTAAATCAACAGATGGTAAGCTACGGTTTCAGGTAAGCTCGGGGCATTCATATAATATCACCCGAAATATCACGATATTTATATAATGAAATCTTAACCTACCCTCATAGGAACCCCAGAGACCTGAACCATGGAATGGTATTAGAGACGCAATTGAACCCGCCATTAAATGCATTCAAATTTCCAATAACTTCAACGGCCACGATGTAGTAGGCACAGAGGACTGTTTAAAGCTGGATGTTTTTGAACCAAAAACAGTTAGTACTAAGATATTCGGAACGACTGAATTAATTTTATCAACTAATTATTGATTACAGGCCAGAAAACATCACCGCGGATTATTACCGGTACTTATATGGATTCATGGTGGCACATTTATCTTTGGATCCATGAATGCAAGTGGACCTGACTACATGATGGAAAAACCCATCATCTTAGTAGAAGTCGAATATAGAGTAAACGTATTTGGATTTTTAAGTTGCATGGACAAACACGCTAAAGGCAATCTTGGCCTCAAAGATCAACTACTTGCTTTTAAGTGGGTGAAAGAAAACATAAGATACTTTGGTGGTGACCCAAATCAGGTAACCATATCAGGAGAAAGTGCCGGAGGCGCTTCAGTTTTATACCACATGGTGTCTCGTAGAAGTCAAGGTAAACAAATTATCAAAATACAAAAAGACAAAATTGCTAATATTTTTTTCAAACAGGATTATTCCATAAGGCCATTAGTCAAAGTGGCACACCTTTTAATAGGTGGGCTTTGCAAGAGCACCCTAAAGAAATGGCCTTAAGGTTAGCGAAAGGTGTGGGAATAGAAGAGACGGACTGCAAGACCATAATCGAGAAATTACAGAAACTTGACTATAAAATTATCATGCAAGCGGCATTTAACAAGTCAATTGTTGTAAGTTCTATTTTACATTAATATTCTTCCATTTCAAACAATATTCTTCAGGGATTTTATACTCCATACTACGCACAACCCTTTGGACCTATAATTGAATACGAAAGTCATACCGCTATACTTTCTGAAAGCAGCTTTAAACTTTTGCGGGAAGGAAAGTTTTCCCATGTCCCTTACATTTCCGGATTTAATACAGAAGAGGGTTCATTTGCTTATGATTGTAGGTAATGTCTCGATTTATATGTAAGTATTGTAATTTATCATTTTTAGATACACAAAATGGAAGAGTAGACATTAAAATATACGAAGAACATCCAGAATTATTGATTCCCATATCAATGAACATACCTGAGGGATCCCCGTGTTACCAAGAAACCCTAGAAAAAATCAAAGATTTTTATTTTAAAAACGGAGACCTAACGGATAGAACCAACTGGATCCCAGTAAGGAATCATATTTGTTTACAATTTCAATATCAGTTATGAATTTGCAGTATATGTCTCAAGACCTATTTATACGTGGAATTATACAAACCATGGAGCTGATGTATCAACATATTCCTCTCTATTTCTACAGAATTTCGTATGCGGGAAGCAGACCTATATCGTACTTAGGTAAAAAAAACTAAATATTTAAGGTATTGACTCTACCACATTTACATTTTATACTGTAAAATTCAATACGTACCTATCAAGAGATCCAAAAAAGCTGATGCCCAGCGAGTTGTGGAATGAAAAGTCAAGTCTTTACTAGACTAAAGGAATGTTTATGATGTCAATTTCAGGTTAGGTTGTGTTAGCTGGAATTAAATAATAATGAAACGTCAGTCTAGTAAAGACGTGACTTTTCATTCCACAGCCCGCTGAATATCAGCTTTTTTTGGATCTCTTGATATTATTTAGTTTTCGTTTATACCATTTTAAGGAATATGTATATCTGCAGCAAGAAATTATGAAAAAATAACATTTTGTTGACCCAAATTTCTTTTTTTCTAAATGGAATGATTACGCAATTAAGAAAACAGGTGGAAGTGGTCTACTATCTACAGTATCTGCGTACAAAATTAGGGAAATATATCCTTTGTTGAAGTATAGCTAAAAGTTTTGTTTTTTAAATTACATGAATATGCAATAACAAAACAAGTAACCTGACGTTAAAGACATATAAAATACTTCAATTTTCACATTTTACAGGTGGAGTGGGACACTACGAAGAAGTTCAATACTTATATTACCCTAGATCGCCAGGTTCAAACCCAGTAGAATCTGAATCTGATAAACAAATGCGCAAACGGATTGTAACCATGTGGACTAATTTCGTTATTAATGGGTAAAGAACAGTGTCAACAATATAAAACATATAATAATCTATTTGCTCTCTAGGAATCCCACTCCTAAGAAGGACCAACTTTTACAAAATGTAATTTGGCCAAAAGTAAACGCAGAAAAATCCTATTTAGATATTGGTGTAGACTTGGCCGTACTGAAAAATCCAAATCAAGCAGATTCGAAGTTCTGGGAGGACTTATTTGATTTGTGTGGAAAACCTCCTTATGTTACATACTAGACCGCCATACAAGTATGAATTCGTGAAATTGAAGATCACATAAATATAACGTAGGATATAGTATTATCTGTAGGATTAGAATGCATGTATGATAAATAAATAAATAAATAATCAATTAATGTGACAATTTGGGGTTATACTCGTATTATAATAAATTTAGGTTACTTAATGCAATATTTAAAGGTTGCTATTTCATAATATCTATAAAACAACTTCAAAAGTGAATGATATTCATAACAACCGGTTGGCTATCAGTAACTTGCTCTAGGTACCAGTTAACAGCATATACATTGTTCCTATAAACAGGATTATAAATTATCAACAAATTTTACATTTAAATTCAAACAAACTGAAACCTCAATAAATGTGGTTATTTTACAGAAACAGATATTAGTATAAAGGTCTGATAAAAAACTTTCATGGCACGGGAAGTCTAAAATCGCACTACAAAACCTCTCCATAACAAGGACAAGAGTGAGAGACAGCTACCAGAAAAGGTGTGACAAATAATAAGAAACAGTGGAAAACGTAATAAAAAATCAAATAATAACGTGCGTTCTGCTTCCATTTTCACATACGTTTAAGCATCAAAATTTGCGTACGTTAATGTAATCTATAGTAGACACTTACGCACTGACAAGTAAGTAACCAGACACGTGTATCATATTCAGGAAATATACAGCAGTGGAGACTTACAATCCAATAAAACATCTAAAGCAAGTGGCAGTTATGCTAACAGATCGAAATAAATAAAAATGGGGATAACCATTTACACAATCATAATTAATTTAATGTTTTAAAGCTTGCGATTTGGAAATATTACGTGAACCAGGAAATGCTTTACATTAATAATTTACTGTCGTTGTTGTTGTTGTTCACTCCCTAAGTTTACAATATTTTAGGATCGAAGCAAACAGGATATTTCAGATATTCGAAATCGGTTTGGCTTAAACCATAGGGGGGCGTGAAAACACCAAATGGGGGGCGCGAACATATCGAACAAAGAATAAGAAAAAATATTATTAAAAAAATTATTTATTTTACCGAAAGAAAAGGAATACAATACATTCTGACATAATAAAAAATAAAATACACGTTTACACTGATATAATACACTTATAAATAGAATTATATCAGTACTGCACAATGCGTATAATAATTAACTTATCAGTACTAAATTAAAACAAGTTTAATAATTATTAGTGACTCCCTTGGGCGTCTTGCAGAGCAAAATTTTTCGAAAGAATACATAATATTAGAAGTTGTCGCTCTGAGTTCTTTTTCTACATTTAGCTGAGATCTATATTTTGTCTTCAAAGCAGCCACCGCAGAAAATCCAGTTTCGCAAAGGTAGGATGCTGAAAATGATAATAGTATACGAAATGCTCTTGTTCCATCATCCACCCCTACCCAAAATTCAAAGAGTAATTTATTACTAAATTGTCTTTTGATTTCGCCACTTGCCGCGAAGTCTATGAAGATTTCTCCTTCGGCAGTTGAGAGACCTTCTGGAGTCTTTTGAAATGGGTCCCTAACCTACTCGTAATTTGCTACCAAGTTGTCATCAGCAAGAAAATACTTTTTAACGAGCTGAATTGAAAACAATATGTTACGCAACTACCCGAAAAGCTGATACTGTACATCTTCATCTATATCACCAATTAGACGGACACCAGTATCGTTTGATAGAGGTATGAACTGCAATTGCATGGCAAAATTTTTTCCAAACATAGTTTCTACAACCTCATTTGCAGCTGGAAGAATAAGCTCTTCGCCAAGGGCGTGAGGCTTTTTAATTCTGGCTATTTTATATGAAACTTCGTAAGAGGCAGGCAAAGCTTTTTCAATCACAAATAAAGTTTTTTTAAAAGCGATTTTTGCTTTTCATATGATCTTAATTTTAATTTGAAGAATTGTCGGGGTTTGTTAACATACTCACTATGAAGCGTTTCAAAATGTCGTTTAGGTTTTTGAGCAAATGACACACGGAGGCCTTTCTTCTTCATTTAATTCAGTGGATAAACCCAAGATTTACGTATTCTTGAGAATATGTTCTTGATTTTATCTTCGGAATCACGCTCGTCTGTGCACTTGTAGATGCTTCACTATCGTCTAATGCTCGCTTGCTCCCACTTAAATATTTATCCATGATCCTGTATTAATCTACTGCTATTCGAATACAGTAAATTACAATTAACATGCAAGTTACAACATACACATTCACGATAGAAGGATCGACTCAACTGAGAGCAGCTGGAATTGAACGAGGTGCAGCGTTTATACACGCTTGTGTCGCGGTCGCGCAGATGTTCTAGAATCTTCGAGACAAATCGGAACTTCTCGCGAATCCGCGACAATGTCCGATATGGTGGACGTAAGAAAGAGAGCATTAGAGAGGCGCCGATTATGGTTTTATCAATGCAGCGGATCGATGTTGTCAAATATCAATATCAATTAAATAGAAACTAATATTACAATTGCAGCACGATTTCAGTAAAAATTATTGCTTGATCGGCCAGCGGGGGTGGATGGGCGAGATTTGTGGTTGAAAATCGGGTCGCAAATACTAAAAGGTTGAGAAACGCTGGCTTAAACCAAACAAGAGACCATGGACGCCTACGTGGTTTTCAAAGCAATAGTTTCATTAAGCAAAAGAATCAAACAAACTATTAGGTACCGCTTATAATGGGCGAGCCATCAAAATTGGATAGAACAGCGAAACTAATGAGGTGTATTTGATGGAGATGTGTTGATAACCTTCATGATATAAAACATAATTTCAGAAAAAATGTGTTTGCCTTTTGAAGAAATTACCTAAAAGACGTCACAGTTGATGGTGGAGATGACAGCTTGTAGTCATTCTACTGCAAATAGTGAACAAAATATATTTTTAACACCTTAATAGCAATGACCGATAAGAAAAGGTTTCTTTTTGAAGCCGTTTTAATTTTAGGGATAAATTAATCCTTTTTTTAAATTAATTTTCCAGTTCGATATTAGGCACTTGTATACTTGTATTTATATAAATTAAACAAATTGTTTTCTCTGATTTGTTTAAGTAGCTGTGGTCGTAATTGCTTTGAAATTCCAAGCAACTGAAAATTGAAAAAGTTTTTACGACTTACCAACACCCACATTAAGCAAAATAAACGCTATTGCCTGTTTTCGCTAAGTATTGGACACAATCTTCTTGAATCATTCAAGCTGAAAGATTTACACTAGCCGTTTAAAAAGAAGATACCTGTATGTTATAAAAATTTCTTCTAAAAAGCATCAAATATAATCAAACAATTACAAAATGCAATAATTTATAATTATAATGAGATATTTTTGTAACCATATGTGGAGGAACAAGCACAACCAGACCTGCGACTAGTTAAAAGTAAAATGTTGTCACTAATGTAGAAGTGCAGTATCATTGAAATGTTGGTCGAAATAATCATAAGCTTGCTTTAAAATAAGTGGAGGCTAGTATACCATATCTTCGCAAAGATTCCAAACCCTAAACTCAAAATATGCTTTGGTTTCTTAGAAGCCATTGTGTTCTAGAGTTTAATTTGGCTGAAATCTTCTCATCTGTGTTGAATTTTAGGGTTTCAACACTGCTTATTAACTGCAAGTCCTTGAAGCCTCTTCGACATTGGGAAATGTGCGCTGCACACCTCCTTTGCAGAATTTGACACAGAAAAGGATTATGATAGCAAATAATTTATTTTCGATTAGCTTTATAATACTGGAAATTTATTTAGCTGTCTTTATTACAACTGATACAAACTAACATTAGAGTTATATCAATATATAGGTATAAATTCTCACTGTTATACCTCGTAAACAAGTGCTTTCTTTAGAAGGCATTGACAACTTTAGTAGTAACAATTTCATGATAGATGTAAAAAGGTTAGATTTCCTGAAAACATCTTTATATAAGAACCGGTTGATAATTAACAAACAGCATCTGTTATGATTATTCGGAAAAATAAAAGCCCACAGTAGGATCGAGTTACACATTAACCTTTTTAATATGCCAGCAATCAAATGGTCAGAGGCCTCGGTGGAGTAGTGCGGGCACGCGCTACCACTCGAGGTCACAGCGAAATTCGCTCCGATCGATCGAGGTTTTGAATCCCGACTGGGGCTACCGTATTTCACTTAGTTAAGTTTAGGGTGCATGTTGCATGAATGTTTAGTGTGTAAGGAGCGCCCGCACCTTCCTGAAGTAATGCGAAAGCGGTTCCGGGTGGAGGAACGATAGTATGAATGAATGAGAGAAAAATAAATCAAATGTCAAGATTAAAATCATTACTTTAATCTACAAGGTAATATATAAGTAGGCTTTTTTAAATAATCAGTACCAGTTTATTGAACCAAGTAGTACAATAACTACCAGAAAATGCTTTACATAATACCAGCACTTGTGGTTTGCGGTTTTATCTCTGACAGCGAACAAGTGGTATATTCTAGTTACTTATTGAAAATATTAATACATCAAATTATCGAGAAATATTACTGCACTTCTATTCGATAAGGAAAACAGAATAGCGGTTAATCCGCGGTGAACTAAATCGCAGCGAAGCTAATGCAGATTTAGAATACTTTTCTCACAGAGGAGTACCATACGGTCAAGGACCAACTTCTAAGCTTCGGTTTCAGGTAAGTTCGAAAATGTTAAAATAATAATTAAGTATATACATAAAACGCCATCGCCAATACGACTGTTTGTTATATTTAAGTAAGAACTTATTTAATAGAAACTCCAGCCACCTTAGCCATGGTTGAGGATTAAAGATGCAATTGAACCAGCCATAAAATGCGTACGAATTGACAATAACTTCAATGGACATGATGTAGTAGGCACCGAAGGCTGTTTAAAGTTTGATGTTTTTGTACGAAAAACAGTTAGTGTAGTCGTTACATTTAAGTTTTGCATCACTACGTTTATTTGGGCAATGTTTAAGCCCAGGCCAGAACACCTAATCTTGGATTATTACCAGTGCATCAGGCACCTTTAAGAGATGAGTTTCCCACACCAGATGGTAGCTTGACGCACGCAATTTACAGATAAAAAATACATACAGGCAGGTATTTAAATGTAAATTCGCATCATCAGCCGATGCAGAAAGCAACTGTGCTAAGAACTCTAACAACCAGATCAGTCCGAATCTCAGAAGGAGAACACCGACAAGAAGAGAAAATTAATCTCTTGATGTCCTTACAACAAAACGATTCTACAGCCACAAAAATGCATTCAGCAATCCGCAATGCCGAACTGCCCAAGACTAAGGAGGAACTGGCACCTCCGAAAGGCTTAGCTTCTCTACCTTACAGTAAAGCCACTTCTGATAAGATTGGGCAAATTCTTAGAAGGTATACCATAAAGACAGTTTTTAGGACTAATGAAAGTTTGGGAAATGGTTTCATATCCTGCTCTTGTGGCACAAACTACATAACTACATCGGATAAAGTGGTCGTTCCATTGAGATAAGATTGCGAGAACACAAAGGTGATTGCAAACGCAAACGCATCACAAAATCTGCGGGGGCTGACCCTACTGGTTTAACTGGGTATAAGATGAACTTTGACAATTGTCACGCCTATTAATATTCACACACAAAAATAATAATAATACCAGAAATATTAGTGAAAAAGTCCAAACCCCTCTTCCTACTACGCCACTGATCTGTAGATGAATTACTCAAATGATTATGTTAGCATCCCGGATAACTCAATCGAAGATGGGCTGAGTTCCAATAAAATAAAACAATAGGCGCCACCGACTTGTAAACTTACTCACACAATCCTAGATAATAAAAATTAGAAAAGTCGGATTCTCTGGTCCAGCATTCACCTACCTTTTCTTTAGTAGTAGTACTCTCATTAATCTGATATTTAAGATTATCGTCGTAAATGAAAAGACAATTTGCAAGTAAGTTAAATTTAATATTCAACAAATGATCCCCCATGAAACGGTTTTGAATATAACATAAATATCTTAGTGAAGTCAATTTTACGTAAAGGTAAACAATTACCCTGCTGAAAGCAAAACTCCCACAAACCCTAGGTAATTATTGCATAACGAAAGCACATAAATAAATTAATAACTTTAATAAGCAAAACGCATACCTAACGAAGAGATCTCTACGATTTGGCGAGCGATAAAATAAACAATATAATTAATTAAACCCAACTTGAACTACAAGACATAATAATACACGGCGGTTGGAGTACCCTGTGTATCAAGAAACACGTAAAATTGCCGTACTATTACAAAATAATTATAAAGTATTTAAATCCCCAATATCATAAAGTTATAATATTTATGACGTTTAGTAATAATATACGATTAATTATTTCTACGAAAATTGAAACAATTTATAATAAAATCAAATCATAATTCGAATTCAAAAACACTTCCCTTGACCGATGTATTCTTATCTAAGGAATGCAGGTTCTACGGAGCAGACGACCTTCAACACAGGTGTCCGGAAAATCCAGATAGCTTGCTTCGAAATGGCTCGGGATATTCGTGAAACGTAAATTTTTCTGAAACGTTATCACTCCCAATTCCTATATGGACGGATTAATTGCCCCAAACTTAGTGCCTAAATTTTATTAAAATACAAAAGTTAACAAACAGATCCAGGAGAATCGAACAAGACAATCGCTTGTGAAACAAAACTCACCAGATGTATTATATACTGGCGTACAATAGCTGCCTCAACTGTGGTATTTAATATCGGAAAACCTTCCTGAGTTGATCACTTCCAATCGAAGAAACAAATACTCTTAAGTGGCGTAGATTTTTAGAAAGGAATAACTTCCCTGTCAACAATGACTAATTAGAATCTACGACACAAAAATACCTCCAGAGAAAAGAATCGTAGTAGCTTGCACCACTGGCTACGTACAACTGTCGTGTATCCAAAAAATCTCCCCTCAAAATTTGAAACTTGGACTCGCCCAAAATTCTACAGGTCGACCAACTTCGAAATATATACTTTACTAAAAGTGGAATATAACCAGACGCAAAACGGGTTGCTTAAAACCAGGCGCAAAAATACCGTTACACAATGCACGGGTACTCGCCAGAGTACCTCATTACTTCCCTCGTATCCTACGTGAAGCAATTGAGATTGAGAAACAACCGAACGACATAAACAGGGAGGATGGTTTAAAACTCAGTAAACCTTGGACTCCGTCGTTCTGCCCGACTGGCTCAAAGAGGTTTAAATTCCTCCGCTTCCCGTATTTAAATTTGGTGTTCTATTCACTGTGAAGATGCAATGTCTTGAGAAACGTTGGCTTTTATGGGTTCACAAACAGCTAACAGGCATAAGCCGATTAACCCGAGAACGCCTAGGGGTGCCAAACGGCACCGTTAGGTATCCATTTACTTTTAGAGATGTAAAAACCAAAAATAAAAACGTGCTAAACAGATGTCCACGCAAATGTGCGTTTGGGACACGGTTGCAACTATTTGCACTTCAGATGTTTTGCATTCGTTGTTGAAAGCGGTGTAATCAGTGAGACGATAAAAGTGAATTTACCGAACACAAAATGGATATACGATGGGTGTAAGTTTATTTATTATTATTTATTCTGATTGATGTAAATAGCATAATGACCGCGTATTTCTAATGCCATAAGGTAGTGAAAACATGTAAAAAATTCAATTGTGTGACTTTTGTTGTAATTTATTGTTTATGTCAAAAACAATACGGTGGGTGCCGTTTGGCACCGCTAGGCGCATACCTTAGCTTTCATAGTTTTTGTTATATTTAGTGATCTAACGTTAGAGGAAGCTCTTGCGATGATAGAAGAGAAATTTATATTGAACCCCCTGAAGCCGCAGTTGTCTCTGATGAAGATTCAGGCGATGAGGACGAAGGTGGATTGGCAGATAATTTGTCAGGGAGACAATTGAGGGCTCGTGCTGAGGTTGTACTTCCTGGTGGCCATAGAATAGGTGGAGATTCTCAAGAAGTTGACATTTCCAATAACGAGAGAGAAAGTGATAGTGACGAAAACGAACCTGGACCTTCGCGACCAAAAATAAAAAAACCTAATCGCGTAAAAGCGACCTGGACCACACAAGATTTGAAAAAAGACAACTCCATTTTTCCACAACCAAATTTTTCGTTATATCGGAATCAGACCCCAGTGGAAATTTTTGAACAAATATTTGACGACGTTGTTATTACGTTCCTAAATGAACAAGCCACTCGATATGCATTATTTTTGAATAAGTCCGATCCACGGATATCAACGGAAGAAATGCGAGTTTTCCTAGCCATACTCATTGTTAGTGGCTATAATACCCTACCCGGAAAAAGACGATTTTGGGAAAATGCTCGAGATATGTGAAATGAACTGGTGTACAACGCTATGCGTCGCGATCGTTTTCTTCAAATTATGCAGTTTTTGCACTGTGCTGATAATAACTGCATAAACAAAGAAGATCGCATGTGGAAGTTGAGGCCGTTTATGGACATGCTCAAAGAGCGTTTTTTAAAACTTTTTAAACTAGAGCAACAACTTTCCTATGATGAAGGCTTGATTGCTTATTATGGGAAGCACAGCTGTAAGCAGTTTCTAAGGGGAAAACCAATCAGGTTTGGATACAAACTTTGGTGTCTTTGTACTGTAGGAGGGTACCTAGTAAACTTTGATGTTTACCAAGGTAAAAATCCCAGATCAGTCACAGAATACGATGTATTATATGGAAAATGTGCTGCACCCCTAATCGTGATGATCGATGAACTTCTGCCGGCAGTAAAAGATTTAGCGTACAGATTTTACTTTGACAATCTCTTCACAGGGATTGAATTAGTGAAACACCTAAAAGATCGCGGATATGGAGTAACGGGGACCATCAGGGAAAATCGGTTACCCAAGGATTGTCCACTGACTTCATGTAAAGCCATGAAGAAAAAGGAACGAGGCACATATGAAGCCAAAAAAAGCATGGAGGAAAATGTGATAGTTTCACGATGGGTCGATAATTCTGTGGTCACTGTTATGTCATCATGCCATGGAGTGCATCCCGTGCAAAACGTCCAAAGATATTCCAGCATACAAAAGAAAAAAATATCGGTACCACAGCCAGCCATGATTGCCGATTACAACCGCAACATGGGAGGAGTAGACCGAATGGATGAAAATATCGGGCAATATAGAATTGGGGTCCGGGGGAAGAAATGGTGGTGGTCAATTTTCACCTGGTTAGTTGATGTTTCGATTCATAACGCTTGGCGGCTTGCTAAACAATCTGGAGTTGACATGCCCCAGCTTGAGTTTCGCCGTGAAATAGCAAAATCATATTTGACAAGATATGGTGTGCCACCGAAAGGGCCAGGACGTACACCTGTGGCTCGTGCGAGTCTAACCGATTCTAGGTAAAATACAATCCTTATCCCAATTATTCAATAGAAATGTTTTTCTGTTATTTTTGGGTTCCAAATGAACTACGATACGATAGAATGGATCATTTCGTTGGTGTCGCTAAGGGACGACGAAAATGTGCTTTCGAAGAATGCAAGTCTCAAACACGCAATGTGTTTGAAATGTAATGTGGGCCTGTGTGTGGCTTGTTTCAAGTCATTCCATGTGATAAAATGAGCCAAAAAATATTTTATTGTAAAGTTTTTGTACAATAAATTATTTTATGAATTAAAATACCGATATTTTCTTTATTTGGATGGTATAATTACTAAGAAACAACAAAATAGAATCCAGAAAAAATTCATTTATTCAATTTTTGCGAAAAAAAGAAATGCTTACATAACAGCCTAGCGGTGCCGTTTGGCACCGGCCCTTATCTCTCTTATCATTAAACGAATTACACTTTTTTTTAGATTCAGATGTTCAACTGACTATTATAAAAAGAGCATAGAAAAAAAAACTTTTTAAAACAAAAAAAAATAATTCAGGCGTTAACGGGTTAAGTATTACTGTCTTGGCAAACAAAATACATTAAGACCAAATCCTTCTCCGCCCCAAGGTTAAAATAATCTCGGTACACAGCCAATATTGCTCAAAATTCTAGAGCAAATGCTTGAAAAGGCAGACAAGCTGTAGGTCGGGTCTTACCTGATAATGGTGGGTGTAGTTCCCAAATGACGACGCGGTCTAAGCCGAAAGTAAATTGTAATATTGACAAGGTCAAATTTAACAAAGCGCTTTCAAACGAACCCACCTCTTCGCATAGAAGAACTTGTGTTCGCCCAAGATGGCACTACTTCCAGAATCCTTTTGGTAATAGAAATTAGTAATCATATGCTTGCTGGCAGGTAAGTAGGATATTCAAATATGCTATCCACACTTGTTGTAGTATAATTATTTTCAGAGAATGAAGCGTCGAACTTCTTGAACATAACCTGTTTGACTAATCGTACATGTCAAAATTATTAAACCCAATTTTATAACGTAGTAAAATTAAAACGTTTTAAACGTCAAACGCAAATACAAACAAAATACGTCGAAAAAGAATTGAAATCTACCGTCGCTAACCCAAATTCTTAATTTTCGGTTAATTTACAGAATTTTATTCAATCTTCGCTCAGATACGTAATAAATAACGCTGATTTGAGCCGTTGCATTTAAAAACACAATTTTATTCAAACAGTATACAATAAATACACGAAATTACAATTTTTGTTCGGCTTGCCAGATGAATGTTTGGAAACGTTGAATTTACATGGCAACTCTCATTTTCTTTTCCCATCAGTCTTCATTTTTTTCAACAACTAACTATAGCAATATCATAATACAAACAAAAATTAGTAAATTTTACAGAAAACATTTGACTTCTTCAACCAGTGGGAAAGCAGAACGAAATTAACACTAATAAACAAAATCTTAAATATTTAAATATCTTTTACATCAAAACTGAAAGTATAATTCCTTGTTTAAAAAGCAATTTTCTGACACCTCACACGGCCTATCGACTAGATTTTATAATACAGTTAATATTTATTTTAAACATAAATCATCTTAAATTAACAATATTCATCTTCTTTTACTGCCTATCCATTTTCTGGATGTTAGCTATCATATGAAACAGTTGTCTAAGTAATATTATAAAGCACGTTTTCATATTCTTCCATTCGGTCCAGTTTCTTATATGTCTCAACCATGGCATCTGTTTTTTACCCAATCCGCGTTTCCCCTCAATTCTGCCTTGGGTAATGAGCTGTGGCATTCATATTTAGGTCATCCCATTATATGACCGCAGGAAGCGGTTTGGCGACGTTTAATGGTCAAAATTAGTTCATATTCTTTATGCGGCCTTTGTAAAACCTCTTTGTTTGAAACACGGTCTGTCCAGGGGTTTTTAAGAGACGTAGGTAGGTCCACGTATCGAATGCTTCAATTATTGGTTATCAAAATCATATTAAAATGTTCTTCACATCTGTGCTCACATACTACTCACAAAAAACATACCAATGGAAGTTCCATTTTCCTCCAAAATTACATGTTAGTTGACAGTTGTCGATTATAATACCCAAATCTCATATTTTATGGTTTGTACAATTATTAGGACAACAAACAAGCACGACGAAACAGAATTTAAAGGCTAGATATCAGATCAACTCAAACAACATCAAATGAGATGACAAATACTAATTGAATATGACCTTCACTTGATTTCAACAACTTATTTTTCACCTTTAAATTGTAAAATAGCTTAAGGTTATCTTGATAAGTTAATTTTCTAATAGATTATCTAAATCCCAGTTCATATAACACAGCAATATCTATTTTAAAAATTTCATTGTTTTTAATGAAAGTTATAGAGCTTATTAGCTAGTATTTAAATAAAACCAAAAACTTTAGCGTTGCGTTTGCATTGTTATGTTTGAGTAGATCTGGAATATATTTCTTAAAAATTCCAGGAAAAAATATTTTTACCAGTTAGCAATTCCTCGATAAAGCAAAAAGAAAATGCTATTTCCCTTTCGCTAACCTTAAATCACTCAACGTAAAAAATGTAAACCAGTCTCAAAAAAAAGATATTTTATGAAGCTTCTCAAAATGAAGTAATTCCTGAAATTATTTTTAATTAATCAAAGCAGAACCACTCCTACGTTTAGGAACCTTTTATATTTTTTCTAGATATAAATAGTAATAGTAATAATAATAGGAACCAATTTTACACAGAAATTATTCAATACATCATTATTGACGTTTCCCACATGTCCTTTTCCATACATTTCGGTCCCTCTAGTTATCTTCATTTGGTCTTCTTTTCTCCATAGCTTCTGTCACGCCTTGCATCCTTCTTCGATTTGGGATCCATTCTAGTATCTTCTTTGACCACCTTTCATCTGGCATTCTTTTTAAGTGACCGTACCATTTCAGTCTTTTCCGTTCCATTGTTTCTACCAAGGTTTCATTTACTTCCATCCTTCTTCGGATCTCAACATTTGGAATACGATCCATCTTTTTTAAACTATACAGCTGTGTCTCCAGTATTCCATTTCAGCAGCGTTAATTGTTTTAGCTAGTCCTTTTGTAACTTCCCATACATCTGCATTATACGTCGCTATACTATTGTACGTAAACCACAAATATACATAGAAGTTTATTATCAGTCATGGGGTTGTTACATGTGTGCAACAGCTATCACAAACAGATCTGACTAAGTGCAAGGTAAAAAGTAGTCGCTCTTGTAGAAATCCAGTATCCTCTAAATATGTTTGGCTGTTTCAGTATTTTAGACAAGCCTGTCAAAGGAAATTTGGTGGAAAGTATCATAAGCTTGCTTTGCAGTGAATGAAAGCTAATATAACCTAATATAACTTTATTTTCGCTAAGGTTCCAAAATGAGTAACCACATTTGGTGAAAAGCACAATCAGGTTTGGATACCTTCGGGAGAAGGAAGACCCTTTGCAGGACACTTTATGTACCTCACATTAGGAATATATTAATTTTACAATAGAAAATTTAAATACTGTGTATGACAAACACAAATCCTCATTTTAATCTGCCTGAATTTTGAAAACCAGTATAATGTTTTAATAAACCTTGCGTTATCTTATCCACATGAAAAAGATAACAAGACGTAGTAGGATTGAATCAAATACTAATCTCTTTCGACCTTTTAATCTGCGAACAATCAAATCTAGTTCAATCCACTTTAAAAACAAGGTAATGTGTTTATAAGCAGATTTCTTGTCAGTACCAATTAGTTGAACTAGTGAGGATACTAACTACCAAAATGATGTTCTATTTTATACAATTACTAGTGATTTGTGCTTTTCTTTCTGACATCACACAAGCGGTAGGTTGCAGTTATTTTCTTAAAATAGTATTTCATCAAATTACCTTGAAATATTATTTTAGTTCTATTCGATAAGGAAAACAAAATATGGATTAATACGTGGTGAATTAAAACGTAGCGAAGCTAATTCAAGTATAGAATACTATTCTTACAGAGGAATACGATATGGTCAAGCACCAATTGGTAAGCTTCGGTTTCAGGTAAGTTCAAACAAACTAATATATAAATAGAACATGTACATAAGACGTCATTCTTAACACAGCTTTTGGTATATTTAAATCAGAACTATCTAATAGCAACCCTTATAGGAACCCCAGCCGCCTGAACCATGGCTAGGTATCGAAGATGCAATTCAACCAGCCATAAAATGCGTACAAATTGAAGATAACTTCAATGGTCAGGGTGTAGTAGGCACCGAGGATTGTCTAAAACTTAATGTTTTTGTACCAAAAACAGTTAGTTCAGTTGTTATTTTTAAGATTTGCATGGCTAGTTTCATTTTAATTATCTTTTATTCCAGGCCAGAAAACATCATCTTGGGTTATTGCCAGTATTAATATGGATCCATGGCGGTACCTTTATTTATGAAACCATGAATACAAGCGGACCCGACTACATGATGGAAAAACCCATAATATTGGTAGCAATCGAATATAGACTAAACGTCTTCGGATTTTTAAGTTGCATGGATAAATACGCTAAAGGTAATCTTGGCCTCAAGGACCAACTACTTGGTTTGAAATGGGTAAAGGACAATATAAGGTACTTTGGTGGTGACCCAAATCAAGTAACCCTATCTGGAGAAAGCGCCGGAGCTGCTTCAGTTATGTATCACATGGTGTCTCGTAGAAGTCAAGGTTAGTAAAAAAATGCAAATAGTGAGAACGCCTAATATTTATTGCAAACAGGACTATTCCATAAGGCAATCGGCCAAAGTGCCACTACTTTCAACAGATGGGCGTTGCAAAAGCACCCTAAAGAGATGACCTTAAGATTAGCTAAAGGTGTAAAAATAGAAGAGACCGACTGTAAGACTATAATCGAAAAGTTACAGAAAATTGACTACAAAATTATTATGCAAGCAGCATTTAACAAGTCGATTGTGGTAAGTTTCGTTGTCTATTAAGTTTGCTCTTTTTAAGCAGCGTTTTCAGGGATTCTACACGCCTTATTACGCACAACCCTTTGGACCCATAATCGAATACGAAAGTGATACCGCCATACTTTCTGAGAGCAGCTTTAAACTTTTGCAGCAAGGAAACTTTTCCCGTGTACCGTACATTTTAGGATTTAACACAGAAGAGGGTGCATTTGCCTATAACTGTAAGTATTCTATCAGTTTCTTATGTAGATTGTAATATATATTATTTAGATGTACAAAATGGAAGAGTGGATATTCAAATATACGAGGAGCATCCTGAATTATTCATTCCCATATCGATGAACGTACCAGTGGGATCTCAATGCTATCAACAAACCATAGACATAATCAAAGGATTCTATTTTAAAAATGGAAACCTAACTGATAAAAATAATTGGATTACCGTAAGACAGAAATTTGTTTATAATTTTCATATTAGCTCACTCAAACCCGTATTTGCAGTATATGTCTCAAGAACTGTTTGTACGTGGAATTATAAAGGCTATGGAGATGATGTATCGACAGACTCCTCTATATTTCTACAGGTTTTCATATGCGGGAAACAGATCTATGTCCTACCTTGGTAAAAGAATTAACTATTATGCAGGGTGTAATTAACATGATTGTCCAAACTTTGGGGGATCTAATTATGATAATAGTTGTATAAAGTATTATCATAATTATGTGCAGATAATGACCGTACAAGTCTCAATCTAGAAGGGCGTGACGAAACATTTTCAAGTTGGGGTTTAAATGAACCTGTTTTCTTGTTTTGATATAGAAAACTTGTTCTCGGGGTTTAGGCAAGGATTTTAGCTACATGCTGTACATTGCAAATTTTACACTAAATAGTTTTTGTAATACCTATATCTTCCATTTTAATTGTAATTTATTAAATTCTAACAGGTGCATTATATCAGACATAGAATGCGATGATATTCTTCTTCTTCTTGGTCGTGCCGTCTCCTTACTGGAGGTTGGTAATCATCACAGCTATTGGTACTTCTTCGTCCAACGTTCTTTTTACCCTGTACTTTTCCTTGGACTATCAATTGTAGCAATGTATATTTTGGTTCTCTCATAATCTGTCCGAAATACTGTACTTTTCTTCTTTTCACTGTTTTCACTACTTCTATTCATTCTTCTAAGCACCTCTTTATTTGTCACTCTTTCTGTCCACAATATTTTTAGTAATCTTCTGTAAATCCGCATCTCTGCCGATCCAATCTTTTAATGACTTCTTTCTTCAAGGTCCACGCTTCCATCCCATACATTAATATCGATAAAATGTAGCATCTAATCATTCTCATTCTCAATTCTAGGTTTAGACTTGTGTCAGTTAACAAACTTTTCATTTTTAGAAAAGCTCCTCTGGCGGTTTCAATTCTTGTTTGTATCGCCTTTTTCTGTTGTCCGGTGGATTCAAGCCAAGTCCCTAAGTACTTATAATTGTATGTCCTTTCTATCATTTTATGGTGTACTATTAGATTAGGAGGCGGCCGTAGGCTAGAGGTTAGCGCGTTAGACTTCTACGCTGAGGGTCCTGGGTTCAATTCCCAGTACTGGAACATCGGATTTTTAACGGCCGTTCTCCCTCGCAAGGCAATGGCAAACCAGCGAGGTATTCTGCCTAGTATATCTTCTCTGGAGTAGAAGTGTTTACACTTCCCGTGGTTCGGAGCCCACGATAAGCTGTAGGTCCTCTATGTCTGTGGCACTCTAAACGCGCAACACAGGCATAGGAGAGAAGATCGCTACGTCTCGTAAGAGACAAAGCACCCTAAGAAGAAGATTAGATTAGCATGTAATGTGTATTTTCGTGAAAATCATAAACTGCGTTTTCTGCAGATTCATCTTTAAGCCGTATTTAGCGATATTATTACTTAATCGTTCTGTTATTTCTTGATCTTGTATGTTTTAGGCTATTAACAGGGTGTCGTCAGCGTATTGTATGTTGTTTATTCTCTTCCCGGTGATTACTACTCCACTGTCATTTTGATTAAGTATTTCATTGAATATATTCTCGGAGTATATATTAAATAACAAGGGTGATAAAATACACCCTTGTCTAACTCCACGCTTAATCATTATTTCGTCAGTAGCTTCTACTTGAATTCTTACCTTCGCTTTCTGCTCCTAGGATAAATTTGTTATGATACGAATATCAAACATGTCAACTTTTTTTCTATGAGTATGTTTACAAGCTTATCATGTATTACTTGGTTGAACGCCTTCTAAAAGCAGTGATTTTGCGAAATGTTAAATGCTATAATATGCAGTATCTGCAGCAACCAGTTTTTATTTAGATAGAATTATTATTTTCGCTGTAGTTTAACGGTAAGGTTTGTTGTAGTAGCATGAATAGACTAATATTGAAGACCTACTATATAATAATAATTATAATAGTAATTAATGTCTTGTAGGTGGAGTGGGCCATGCCGAAGAACTTCAATACTTGTACTACCCTAGAAAGCCGGGTGCAAATCCAGTGGAATCAGATTCTGATAAACAAGTGCGCAAACGGATGGTAACCTTGTGGAGTAATTTCGTGATTACTGGGTAAAGAACAGTGTGAACAATATAAAACAAATAATAATTTATTAGCTCTTCAGGGATCCCACTCCTAAAGAGGACCAACTATTACAGAATGTAATTTGGCCAAAATTAAACACAGAAAAACTGTATTTAGATATTGATGTAAACTTGACTGTACTGAAAAATCCAAATCAAGAAGATTCGGAGTTCTGGGAGGATTTATTTGATTTGTGTGGGAAGCCGCCTTATGCTACATATTAGACCGCCATAAGTATGAATTCGTGAAATTAAAGATAATGTATACAACGTAGTACTTTATAGTATTATCTTTAGGATTATGATAAATAAATAAATAATTAATGCGGCAATTTGGCTTATATTATAATAAATGCAGATTACTTAATGCAATATTTAAAATTTGCTATTCCATTATATTTAAAAAACAACTTCAAAGGTGAGTGATATTCATAACCGGTTGGCTATCAGTAACTTGCTCTAGGTACCAGTTAACAACATATGTATTATTTGCTCATGAAAGTGTACGTATGAATTCGAACAAACTAAAACCTCTATAAATGTGGTTATTTCACAGAAACAGATATTTGTATAAAGACTTGATGAAAAACTTCTATGGCACTGGAAGTTTAGAGATGCACTGCAAAGACTGTCTATAGCAGAAACAACCGTGAGAGACACCTACCGGAAATAATGTAACAAAGAATAAGAAAGAGTGGAAAGCCTAATACTAAATGAAATAATAACGTGCTTTTTGCTTTTAAACTTCTAAGTATGCTTCTTCTTCTTGGTGTCAGCTTCTCCCTCGGAGGTTGCTGATCAACATGGCGATTCTAATCTTTGAAATGGCTGTACGGAATAGTTGTTCAGATGTTTTAAGCAAATGTAAGGTGTAATAGACATTTATTTATTGACAACTAAGCACACTCCTGTATTATTTTCTAGAAATATACGCCTGTGGAAACTTACAGTACAATAGAACAACTAAAGCAAGTGGCAATAATGCTAACAGATCGAACTAAATGAAAATGGGTATAAATGCTTTCAAAATCTTAGTTAAATAATTTTTTAAAACTTGCGATTTTGTAAACATTACGTGAAACAAGAAATTACTTACATTAATACTTTACTGTACGTCGCTGTGGCTGCTACTCATTCCCTAAGTTAACAATATTTTAGGTACGAAACAAACACGACATTTCAAAAATTCGAATTCAGTTTAGCTTCAACCAAACAAGAGGCCATCAACTCCTACGCGGTTTAACATTGTCCAGCAAAAGCAATTGTTATCATTAAACAGAAGAATGAAACAAACCGTTATTGCTGATGAAGGACAAACCATCAAAACTGAATAAACTAGCGAAACTAATCAGGAGTATTCGATGGAGATGTGTTGATAACCTACACTGTAACGGGTCAAAATGCTGAAAAGTGAATATTTGGTGATTAATTACCATTTACACAAAAGTTCAACATTTTGAGATAAGAGTAGCTCCAACAACAAACATCTCCCGCAGCCGTGACGCGGAATGTTCCAGCACACGCGTCCCTCGCTACACCAGAGGGGGGTGCTTGCATGACGGAAATCGAAAATTGGCCAGTATAAAACCGCCAGCGCGGCTATTTGGAATCGCTTTATTTCCTGGCTCTTGATTTAATCAAAAGTCAGAAAATATTCCTCGTCCTTCTTTCAAGAGTATTCTTAAAAGATTCTAGTGTTGAAAATCCGATCCTGAAATTAACCAGTCTAGTAAAATCCGTTTACTAATTCCGTATACTTATCCGAAAGTGAATTAATAATTTTCCTGTATTTTGCCGTTGTATTAACAAATTTAATAACTTTGAGTTTCTAGTTACAGAGTCCGAAGCCGAGCGAGCCAGTGTGCGTCAACCATAGATAGCTGTCGGGGTAATTTGTTAAATTATACCGCCGAGGCGATTCTGAACGGCGCGGCGCGCCGTTCGAAATCGTTGGATTTCTAGCACATTTTGTCAGTAAAGTTAGTATATATAGATATTTAACTTGCTTTGCTTGTTCATTTGAGTGCCCAGTAGTCCGTCTTCCCTGTGAGAGACATTTTTATTGCTCTTGTGCCGGTGTTTGAAACGGTTAAGATCAATAGAAGATTCTGTATAAAGATTGTTATTGCTTATAAGGTCGGTGTCTGAATCGAGAGTGTAAATAAGCCATAATAATTACTGTTGTTATTATTTGAACACCCTGTACAAGGTTTATCGAAATTTGTGGAGAAATTTCACAAGACGTCAAATTTTTGTAAGCCCCGCTAGAAGATTTGAATTGATTTGGAGTATTTTGAACAGTTCAAAACGATGTACAAATTCTGCGCAGAGTAATTTTGTGCAAATGTAGGGGAATTAGCCCAATTCTCGTTAGTAGGCTAGAGAATCTTGGCCGACTAATTAGAGTGCATTTTTCGTGTGCCCGATATTTTCACTGTAAAAGTCAGAATCCTATCTGAGTAATATTTACGCAAACCAAGGTTGAATTATCTATACCACAACTGCACTGTTAAAAACGCGTAGTTTGAGTTTTAACTTCCAGGAAAACTGATTTAATTAAAATCTCCTGTTTGAAGATTTACTACAGTAAAGTTTGCAATTCAATACACACAGATTGTTTATTCTGGAGCTATTTACATCTAACGAGAAACAGGTGAATCTCGATACAGAAATTGTCACTGGCGGTTAACAAAGTTCACTTTGTTTCAAGTAAGGAAAATTTTCAAACTGATTAAGTATAAATTCTTACGCTGGAAAGTTTAACACTCACTGTTAATAATCCCGAATACCGTTTATCCCCCTCGCAAGGAAATTACTTCCTTGGCAGCAATAAATTAAAGCTAATTGGTTTGTTTATGATTGATTTGTACCGGCGACAGCGGCGGACGTTTTGTCCACTCGAGAAGCTATTTCACCTGCCAGAGCCAGTTCGCAGTTGTTCTACCGACCCGGACCTACGAACCATTGGGCCTACCAGGACAAACCAGTGGCGGAGACATCTATTTTATTTGTTAATAATTGATTCGAGTGTAATATTTATTTAGTTTAACAATATTTTGTACATATAGCATTACGTAAAAGTTAATAAATTTATTTTTTCCAAGCACTCACAATTGAATTCTGGACAACTTGAGAGACTACCCAGGTTATAAATTTTGGAGCGTTCGCGCCCCGCATAAGCCACCGGGCGGAACGTTACAACACGGCATAAAGTATAATTTCTGGACAAATTTCTTTGCTTTTTGAAGAAACCTACCTAAAAGACGTCACAGTTGATGGTGGAAATGGCAACCTGCAATTATTCTACTACAAATGGTGGAAAAATACCTCTTAATACCTTAATACTAATGACCGATAAGCAAACGTTTCTTTTCGCAGCCTTCTTCTTATTTAAATTTGTTGTTTAAGATTAGGTACCTATTTTAAAATTGTTGTTAGGAAAAGTTGAAGCGGCGCTTAACCAGCATTTAATAAAATTATAAAACGTCTAGTTTCACATTTTTGACGGTCTACGTACTCAGAACGTTTTGACGTACGAGCGCTATTTCTGTTGTTTACAGTAACTTGAAAAATTCATGCCGGCCAAAAAATGGAATTAAATCCTGAACATTTTCGTGCGATTATTTTTTACAACTTTCGACGTGTGTTAACTCAACAACAGTGCATCGATGAACTTAATTTGATTTTTGGCGATGAAGCACCATCAAGAACCAGTTTTTATCGATGGTTTACCGAATTCAATCGTGGCCGCAGTTCGCTCAGCGACGAATTTCGTGAAGGTCGTCCAAAATCGGTTGCTGTACGAAAAACATTGATGCGGTGCGAGAACTGATACTACAATATCGTCATGTGATTTATCGTGAGATTGAGGCATCCTTCGACATTAGTGGGACCAGCATCCATGCAATATTGCATGAACATTTGGCCGTAAAAAGATTTGTTTGCGTTGAATCCCACATAATTTGACAATCGCTTAAAAACAAGCTAGTGTCAATTGGTCGCAAGAAATGCTCAAAAAATTCGATCGCGGTTACACTTATTAATGCTAACTGTCACCGAATTGACTTTACAGATTTGAATTTGTTCAATTTTAAACATTTTCCAACAATTGCCTAGTATTGTCTTTTGTTTAATTTGCAATAAGTGTACTTAATGAAAAATGTTGCCAGTGACAAAAATAAACGTTTGTCGTGATTGTTCTTGAAATTTTTGTTTTGCAAATGTATGATATTTTTAAATGGCTGTACAGAGAATAGAAAGTACTAACTGGTCATGCCATAAAAAGTATAGGTGGCCATTTAAAAAAATGTCAATGACGTCATATCTAGAACATATGACAATCGAAAAAAAAATGAAAACCTCCAAATTGTGGCAAATAGCTTGATAGAAAACTTTTGTTAGAAACTTTTTTCGTAAAGTTTTTATTTAAGGCTGTATCATCGATGCTCCTTGCTTTTTATTCACTCTGTATATGAACACGCTAGGGGTCTTGACCTCTACGGTAGAGGATATATTTAAAAACATAGCATGGAAGAACAAATTAATAAATGAGGATGGTAAACATTAGAATCACCTACAGCTTGCAGATGATATTATGCTGGTAACCAAAGCTATCTAGAGACAGTACTAGTACAGTGGATGTTGTCGGAACACAGAGCTTCAGAAGAGGCAGGCCTTCAAATGCCCTTTAATAAGACAAAGATATGAAAGCTGATGGAACCAAAATAATGATAGCGTATTAAATTTTAAATACTTTGGTCACTTGACTAAGTTATGCAGAACACACCAGACAGTCAGGGCAACACGAAAAAACAGCCCGAGTTGGGAAAACTGCGACAAATTAAATTATAATTTAAAAAATTCTAATTCTGTAATAGCTCAATAAGAGAAGTTAACGAGAAATATTCTCTATCCATGGTAAAATACAGTTTAGAAACTATAACTCTAATAGTTGAAATCGTCTTTAAACCAAGATCTTTAACGATCCCAGAACAACTAAGCATAATGCGGGACGGCTTAAAAGAGATGGCTTAATGATGACAAGGAGAAAAATTGGAATCAAATTGTACAAAATATAGAAGAAATGGCAAGTTACAATTATTCTTCTACTGCAAATAATAGAAAAATATGTTTCTAGCACCTTAATACTAATGACCGATAAGCAACCTTTTCTTTTCTCCGCCGTTTTAATTTATGAGATAATTTAATCCTTCCTTTTAATTAAATGCGTGCTGTATGTATTTATTTTAAAATTTTCTTTGTTTTTGATGAAAGTTAAAGTGTATTTAAATAAACCCAAAAACTTGTTATCTTTGTTATGATTTAGTAGATCTGGAATGGATTTCTTAAAAATTCCTAGGAAACTAAATATTTTTACTAGTTACCAATGCCTCCATAACGCAAAGACTACATGCTATTTCCTGCTTTCTCTAAGTTTAAATCACTGAAGGTAAAAACTATATACTTATCGTTTGGGTTTAAAAACGTATTGTATGAAATTTTCTTTTAAAAAGCATCGTGATAGTCGAACAGTAGCAAAATGTATTAATTCTTGAAATTATTATTAAATTATTATTGAAACCAGAACCACTCTTAAGTTTACCAACCTTTTATATTTTATCTATAGTACTTAATCCACAAAAATAGGAGCTAATGTAGTCATGGAGTAGTTACATTTGTGCAACAACTATCACACGCACACTTGACTAAGTTAAAGGCAAATAGTTGTAGCTATTGTAGAAGTTTAGTATCGTATAAATATGTTTGGCTGTTTGAATACTTTAGATAAGTATCGCAAAAAAAATATTGGTCGAAAGGATCATAAGCTTGCTTTGCAATAAATGATAGCTAATATTCCATTAGTTTCTTTATTTTAAATTATTTAAGCACTCAAAAATTAATAGGAATATTGCAGTGTAAGACACTTAAAGGCAACACCAATTGCATTTACAAGAAAAAACTGCCAAATCAACAAAATGTAATGTCTTTTTAGTAATAAACATGATAATTACAACAAAGGTATCTTTAAAGAAGAAATTTAACAGTATTATAATTAAAATCGTTATTGTATCCTTTGGCTTAACTTAAATTTATTAAATTCTAACACCGCGTGGCCCCTCCTCTGGTAGCAATAACTGCTGGATTACTCGCAGTGCAGTTATCAATACGTTCTTGTGGAATTTGATGCCACAGTACTGGCAATACAACCCTTAGCTGTTGCACGGTAGTAGACCTTGGATTATGATGATTCATATGTCTGCAGAAAGTGCCATGCATGCTTGATGGGGTTGAGGTCTGGAGATAACGGAGGACGAGCAAGATGGTTTATAGCTTCATCTCGAAGCATCTCTAAAACAACCCGAGCACGATGCGACCTTGCGTTGTCGTCAAGAAAAACAAAATATTCTCGTCCAACAACGTTGCTACGGTTCAGAACATGGTCCGTAATGATCTCTTGGGCCTAACGTTGGCCTGTGAGTGTATATGGAGGTCAGTACGCCACCCTAAAGAAATTCCAGCCCATACCATAAGATCCGGTTGGGTATCCCGAGGTAAAGTACGATGTCCGGCACCACGATATCCTTTTTGACGCCGGTTACCATTGCAGAGACAATATCTGGACTCGTCCGAAAACAGTATATCATCCCACGGTGTGGCTACTTGAAACCTACGTCTTGACCATTCCACCCGGTGTCTTCGTTAAGCCACAGTTCTTGCAGGACATTTAAGGAGACGGTATGTGAGGTAAGTCCTGCCTCAAACTATCCATTTCTCCTGGTTAGGTCATAGACCCGATTTCCTGTACCATTCTGGAGCACTTGCTGTAGATGTCGAGCGGTTGAAAAGGAGTGCATTTATGCATTAATTACCATAAGTCGATACTCACGAGGTGTTGTGATGCGAAATGATCCACTTCCAGGCCTTCTTGCAGTCGTACCTGTTCCTCTAAGGGGCGGAAGGCCACGTGAAATTACGCTCTGCGTGGTTCCTAACATATCAGCAATGTTGATCTGGCGATCTCGTTCTGGGTGCATAGCAGCGGCTAAATTTCGTTGGTCTGTTGTTAAATCGTTTCTCTGCAATCTTGGTTATTAGTAAGAACATAAATGGAATATACCAATAAAAAAACAATGAACGAAGAACATCTTAAGAAGACAGGAAAGATTCTTCAATCAAATACACAAACTCGATTTGACACTAATAGGGTTAAACAATTGCAACTGGATTGGATTGTTTTTTGTTTTTTTTTTTACATCATACATTGCTACTTGCTCCAATCATTCATAATAGACGACCATTAGCCGTTAATTGCAAACATATATGCTTTATATTATAATGTCCTTATTCATTTTTCAGTAATTTTTAATACCTACATCGGCATATTATTGCTGTACGTAGGTGATATAGCAAAATACAGGTAAGAGAGGGTTACATTATGGGACTGAAACTCTCGTTGCTGAAGAAACGTTCCACTCTTTGAAGGATATTTTGTATACCTATCTAATATTATGAAAATATCCATTTTACAATAGAAATTTTAAATACAACTGCGTATTATATACATAACTCAGCAATTTTGTATTTCTCCGAAATTCCGAAACATGTTTTCTACTGGTTTAATATAACTACCGTTATCTTATCAACTAGAAGAAGTTATTCTCGCTGAAACTTTAAAAGTATTCTATAGGTAAAACACTGGATGATGATGAGACGTATTGAAAATAATAGTAGAAGGGCGGAGTTTTAACAGTTCCATAATAAATGTAAAAGAGTTTGTTTCTAGTTATCATTCATACACTTTCTGTTATTATTATACACAAAAATAACGACCCGTTGCAATGTAATGTGATTAAGATAGGTATTAATATTAATTGTAGTGTACTTAGATTATAGTCATACTGTATATAAATAGTGTCAATTTAGTTTAATAAGTGGCCTGACAGGTAAGCATTATTGGTACATTGTGGAGTCCGGTCAACGTGCGAGTCGTAATAGAATAGTTTTGCAAGCTTAGCTTGAAAATATGTAAACCCAAGTAAAACCAATTAAATGTTTAATAATTACAAATGGATTTTTAATTGGATTGAGTACAAAGGTGACTCCTGAAAACCAAAAGGAATGGTTTTAGTACACTGTAGTAGAATTGAATCAGACATTAACCTCTGTCGACATTTTAATCTGCGAACAATCAAATTGTCAAGATTACAACGTTTACTTTAATCCACTTTAAAAACAAGGTAATGTGCTTGTATATAAGTAGATTGCTTTTAATAATCAGTACTAATTAGTCGAACTAGCGATGATACTAACTACTAAAATGATGTACTATTTTATACAATTACTAGTGATTTGTGCTTTTCTCTTTGACAGCGCACAAGCGGTAAGTAGCAGTTACTTTGTTAAAATAGTATTTCATCAAATTACCGAGAAATATTATTTTAGTTCTATTCGATAAAGAAAACACAATATGGATTAATACGTGGTGAAGTAAAACGTAGCGAAGCTAATGCAACTATAGAATACTTTTCTTACAGAGGAATACGATATGGTCGAGCACCAATTGGTAAGCTTCGGTTTCAGGTAAGCTCAAACAAACTAAGATTTAAAAAAATGTGTACATAAGACGTCATTCTCAACATAGCTGTTTGTATATTTCAATCAGAATCAGCTAATAGGAACTCTTGTAGGAACCCCAGCCACCTGAACCATGGCTAGGTATTGAAGATGCAATTGAGCCAGCCATAAAATGCGTACAAATTGACAATAACTTCAATGGTCAGGGTGTAGTAGGCACCGAGGACTGTTTAAAGCTTAATGTTTTCGTACCAAAAACGGTTAGTATAGTCGTTATAGGTATTTAAGATTTAGAACGCTAGTTTTATTTGGGAAATTCCAGGCCAGAAAACATCATCTTGGATTATTACCAGTGTTAATATGGATTCATGGCGGCACGTTTATTTTTGGATCCATGAATTCAAGTGGACCCGACTACTTGATGGAAAAACCCATTATATTGGTAGAAGTCGAATATCGACTAAACGTGTTCGGGTTTTTAAGTTGCATGGATAGGCACGCTAAAGGTAATCTTGGTCTCAAGGACCAACTACTTGGTTTGAAATGGGTGAAGGAAAATATAAGGTACTTTGGTGGTGACCCAAATCAGGTAACCATATCTGGCGAAAGCGCTGGAGGGGCTTCAGTTGTGTACCACATGGTGTCTCGTAGAAGTCAAGGTTAGTAAAATACTTGCAAAACATTCAAAAATGAAAACGGCTAATATTTATTGCAAACAGGACTATTCCATAAGGCGATCAGTCAAAGTGGCACCACTTTCAACAGGTGGGCGTTGCAAGAGCATCCTAAAGAGATCACCTTAAGGTTAGCTAAAGGAGTAGGAATAGAAGAGACCGACTGCAAAAATATAATCGGGGAATTACAAAAAATTGACTATAAAATTATTATGCAAGCAGCATTTAACAAGTCTATTGTTGTAAGTTTCGTTTTCTATGAAATTTGCTCCTTTTGAACAACCTTTTCAGGGATTCTACACGCCTTATTACGCACAACCCTTTGGACCCATAATTGAATACGAAAGTGATACCGCCATACTTTCTGAGAGCAGTTTTAAACTTTTGCAGGACGGAAAATTTTCCCGTGTACCGTACATTTCAGGATTTAACACAGAGGAGGGTTCATTTGCCTATGACTGTACGTATTCTATCGATTTTTTCTGTTAATTGTAATGTGTATTATTTAGATATACAAAATGGTAGAGTAGATATTAAAATATACGAAGAGCATCCAGAATTATTGATTCCCATATCGATGAAGGTACCTGTGGGATCTCAATGCTATCAAGAAACCATCGACATAATCAAAAGATTCTATTTCAAAAATGGCAACGTCACTGACAAAAATAATTGGATCCCAGTAATACAGAAATTTATTTATAATTTTCGTATTAGCTTACTGATACCTGTGTTTGCAGTATATGTCTCAAGAACTGTTTGTACGTGGAATTATAAAAACCATGGAGCTGATGTATCGACAGATTCCTTTGTATTTCTACAGGATTTCATATACGGGAAGCAGACCTATATCCTACCTTGGTAATCAAATTAACTATGTACAATGTGTGCCTAACATAATTGTTTAAACTTAGGAGGGGATCTAATTATGATAATAGTTGTATCCAGTATTTCCATAATTATGTTCAGATAAGTGATCGGACAAGTCTCACTTCTGAAAGCCGTACCTCGGTAACGTACCATTTCCAGACTAAGGTTTATATTAACAATTTAAATTCATTAAATTTTAACGGTTGCATAATTATCAAACGCAGAATGGAGGGATATTGTGAAATGTTAAATGTTAGAGTATGCAGTATCTGCAGCAAACGTTTTTGATTTAGGAAGAATTATTATTTTCGCTGTAGCTTAACCCAAGGTTTGTTGTAGTAGAATGAATAGGCTAATACTGAAGACCCACTGTATAATAGTTATTGATATCTTGCAGGTGGAGTGGGCCACTTCGAAGAAGTTCAATACTTGTACTATCCTAGAAGGCCGAATTCAAGTACAATCGAATCGGATTCTGACACGCTTATGCGCAAACGGATTGTAACTTTGTGGACTAATTTCGTTATCAATGGGTAAATAATATTATCAGCAATGTAGATCATAATTATGTTGTTTAATTTCTTTTCAGTAATCCCACTCCCAAAAGAGAGCAACTTCTGGCGAATGTTATTTGGCCAAAAGTAAACGCCGAGAAATCTTATTTGGACATTAATACAAATTTGACTGTGCTAACAAATCCTAATCGAGAAGATTCTGAGTTCTGGGAGGCTTTATTTAATTTGTGTGGAAAACCTCCCTACATCACATACTAATCACGAACATGAATACGTGATAATACATTTATCATTTAACCCTTAACCGGTCAAGCTATTTTACTAACAGTACCGGACAAGGTGTGTCTACCAGGCACACTACTTTTTATAGTAAATATGCTCAAGTTCAGCATTTTAAACGTATGTATTTATTTATCTGTATTAAATATAATACTTGTATGCTTCCGATTTGACATAATAAACAATTAAAACAACATATACAAATACAGTTTTATTAAATTCTAACGTGAGTAACTAGATTTTGGTACTGTAAATAATATAAATTAGGCACAATTATGACAAACTCTCTATGCACAGCTATGTTCTCCACACACATTTTCTTTCCATTTGCTGCAAGTCTGCTTTTGATTTTTACTTTTTTTAGCTGGACAAATGTAACAGCGCTTGCGTTTCCCTGTTTGGTTTGCTAGTGAAGTCTCAGTTTGAGTATTGCCTGAAAATTGTGCAATACTTTGCAGGGTGGGTTTCTGTAAGCCCTTTCCAAGTCTTCGTCTGATTTGTGGAGTCAGTAATTCTTCTCCTAAATTCCGCAGAAAAATACGTCTTATTTTGCATGTTCCTTTATTCCCCTGTGGATGCAAATTCCTCCAGAAGATCGACTGCATCCCTAAAAAATTTCTTTTGCACATATATTCGTGTACTAATTAGTCAAGTGAATCGACACCACCCTTTGTATCGTTACAAGTTAAAATTATTTCCGGTTAGTTCTTCTCATCCGAAACGTCAGCCGATTGATGCACTGTTGAAAGTAAAATCACCCATTTTTTAACTTGCGGAACATACGACACAAGACTAACTTTTTTGTAAAGCCAAAGATCGAAGACCTTTCTGGCCTTGCTTTATTGGGTAGGAACTCTGGTGGTATGTATGTTTTGTTCTTTTTTAGCGTTCCTACAATAGTAAGACCATTATCTAAGCTTTTCTGCTAAAGTGAAGTTCGTGAAGAAGTTGTTACAAGTAACATTGCGGTAGGTCCTTTGATATGACTGTCAGTGTTTCTCCAACGGTGCTTCCTAGCTCAATTACCCTTTGGTTTCCCTCTTTGCCAAGATACGGTATTCCCTTCAAAGGATAAAATGTTTTCGAAGCACACAGCTACCGTACCATATCATATATTTACGAACAAGAAGAACGGGTCAATAGGTTCTTCAACCAATTGTCCAGAAGGGAGGCACACTTTGTTTACTGCGGACTTTCATAATATTCCGCTTGCGGGTACGACCACCAACATCATGCGGTTTTGATAACCACACCCGTTCCATCTTTTTCCACAAAAAAACCTGAGGCTGTAGCTGCTGGTTCTACCTCGTCATCTGAATTTTCCGACATATCCTTGAACATCATCTACTTCAGATACTTCAGAAAGTACTTTTCCTCAGAATCAGAATTGAAATTCTCTTCGTCACTTTCGTTTAGAAATCCTTTTTCGTCGGTGTCTGACAAATTGTCAACATTGCAGAAACACAGCTGATTAGTGAGATACAAAAGGGTGCCAAAAGCACAATAACAAATGAGATTCTGCAACATGTGCCTGACAGGCACATCTGACCGGTTGTGTAACAAAATAGTTTAATATATTTTTTAAAGGATCTAAAGAGGAAAAATTTATGAACAAAAGCAAAAACGTACGTAATATACACTAGTGAAGGATAAATAAAATACCCAAGGCCCAATAATTTTTCTGCGAAAAAATAGATCCTAAAAACCATCAGGATGTGCCTGTCAGGCACACCTTGACCGGTTAAGGGTTAATAATAAAAAGAAAAATAACTATTTCTAGAGATTTACTTAGTAATTAGGATAACAAAAACTAGTATTTACGAATATTTATAATAACAATATAAACTAATCAATTAGAAATGTAGCAACTTTTGAATTGATAACAATTGCTATCGGGGGCGTGACTGATACTTGCTAGTTCCGCTTAAAACAAAAGAAAAACGTACTTTACACTCAATACTTATTTACATACATATTTCAAAAACAAAGAAAAATTAGAACATGCAAGTTTTGTTTTTTATCGGAATGTTTGAAACATTGACACAGTGGCCATACAAATTATTCTAAAAATCATTTTTGGTGCCTTTCGCAAAATTCTCTTATACCCAATTTAGAAAAATTGTTACTTCACGAACAGATCAGCCCAGTATAAAAATAAATATTGTTTTTTAATTAACGTCTTCATCAGCAAGACTTTGGATTACAGCGTACGGAAAAAATGTAAGTCATGGTTTGGATGCGGCAAGTGTTCAAAGAGCATATGAAAACCAAATTACCACTCAAATGATGCCAAAAAAACATAAGCGGTGTTCACTTTTTATATACTACTAACACAAAATATGAAGAAGAAAAAATACTATTACAGGAATTATTTAATAGAGCAGTACAAATGAAAGATATGTAGAAGTACCGCTGCTTTATTCCATATTCCAGAACGCAAATGATATCTAAACGATTTTCATTTTCACTAGACGAAATTGTTGTAAATGTTGGTAAGCAATTTTTTTGGTTCTACTACTATTGTTAATTGGCAAATAACTGTTTCGACTTACATTAAGTATTGTTGTAAATATTTGTAAATCGTTGATTAGTTTATAATGTTATTGTAAATATTCCTAATTAATTTTTCTTTATATTAATGACTAAATGTTAAATAGTTGTTATCTTAATTATTATGTAAATCTCTAGAAATAGTTTTTTTTATTATTAATGTAGGTGCGTGAACAGTTGTTTTTGTTTATTAGTGCTGTCAAACGATTCTAAATGAAGTCTAGAATCGGAATCAGTTCTTTAGCTTTAAGAATCGGTTCTACAGCATCGTTAAAACCGATTCTCAATTCTAGAATTGAAATCCGATTCTAGAATCGAGAATCGAAATCCCATTCATCAAAACAGCTTAAGCAATTTTGTATTTGTCACGAAAATAAATAAAAAATAAATAAAAAAGTATTGATTATACTTTTCAGATGCTACTACCAAATATGTACTCGTAATACATATATTTATATTAACAGATTCTAAATTTGTAAAATAAATACCGATTATAGGTTCGAAGACCTTCATAATTCTGAAATTGGAAGACTAACCTCTCTTCTCCTATCAATTTATTTTTCAATTCTAAAGATGTGAATTTAGAAACTATTTTCAATCGTGGAATCGCAAACCATTCTTGTTTCTAGAGAAGACAAACGATTCTTGATTTTAGAATTGGGGAATTATTCTAGATTCTAGAACTGAAAAACGATTTTTGATTCTAGAATCGAGAATGGAAATCCGATTCTAGAATCGAAATCCGGTTCTAGAATCGATTCTTTTCAGAATCGAGAATCGATTCTTCAAAATTTCCGACAGCACTATTGTTTATGTTAGTTATGTTTGCAAATATTTGTAGGTAGTTCTTTTTTATGGTTACTAAAATTATACCAAATTATTAATTGTAGGAGCCAAGTCAGATAGTGTATCATTCATTTCAGTAAAGCCACAGGCGGAAAATATTTTTTTCACTATGTTCCCATTGAGATCCCGCGATAAAACTTTCCATAATTATGAAGGGTTATAGTCGGCATACACACAAGTTTTTTTATCAAAATTAATTACACCGATTTTCGACAAATTGAAAAAACGTTTCTGATCAGGTAGGCGTGTGTTTTGTATGCATATAATAAGAAAACCTTGGCAAGTTATGTATCAAATCAAAGCACATTTAATATACTTCAAAATAATGCATATATCATCATTTAAACAATTATCGCAAATAATGTAAATTTATTTAAAGTAAAAACTGCACGTTTATGGGGGAAAAATGCTCGAAATTTGATAGCCTATAACTTCAAAGCCCTTAATATTTCAAGCCCCAAAATTTGTACTTTTAACATGTCTTCATATACAACCCCTTATCCGCTAATTTCATTAAAATTGGTGATGTGAAGGTTCAAACACATGTCGACGTGATATGGAATGACCCAGATGTACCATTTCTTTTTTTCAGTTATATAAGCCACACAAAGAACCTTAACATTTCCTAGCTCTACTCAGATTCACGTTTAGTCAAAACCACTTCTGGTTTCAACCATACTAAGAAAGATTCTGATTTAGCGTATTTACATCTACTACAACCGTTAAACTCAAGATCATCATGCGTAAAACCGCAGAATATTACATCATCATCATAGTTTTTATTAGCATGTACTTCAGTATGAGACACCAATATGCGCTCACTATTACAAGAGTAACTACACACAGCACAACTGTAGAGACCCTTTCTGGCTTCTCTGTAAGATGGTTCACTGTTGAAACCATTTAGGACCGGCAAGAGCTCCCACGGTTGTGAAGTGGATGCTTCAAGATTTCCTAATCGAAGTTCATCAGCTTCCATGGTATTACAAAATGTTTCATTATTTTCTACAACATGGTCATCCATAGGATGACTCGAATGCAACTCTTGAAAGTGTGTTTCATGATGCTGAAAGCCACACTCATCTTTTATTATGACTTCGTCCTTAATTTCTATTCTTCTGCATTCCTCTGTTGCTAACGGTTCGGATGTTTCACATTCTTCTTTTATTACAAGATTGTTTGAACGTTTTTCTGGTGATGGTAATTCATCTCTTAAAGTGTTTGTATTAATAAAAGACTTATCTGGATGCTTAGATGGTACACTATTGTCAAATGGTTCTTTAGTTTTAGCTACTGAATTACTTTCTGTGGTACCAAAAGGTGATGGATCTTCAGTTCTAGCAAGTTCTTGAACTGGGCTGACAGCAGATTCTGATGGATTTGTATTTACAGTAGTTTTGCTTTTGGAAGGGTTGTTAATTAAAGATGAATTTTTGTTGTTTACATTAGTATGAAGAATTTTTTTCAATTTTATGTTTTTAAATTTACAAGTTTTAGGATATTTACCATTAGAAGTTTTTTTTATGTGGTGTTTACTTTTGGGGTTTACTAAAGGGATATGATTGTTATCACAGAGCAGTTTGGTAGGTTTGCATTTTTTAATATCTTGAAGGTTTGGTTCAGTTTGATCCTCTGTCTCAAAATCTGACATTTCAATATTATCTTTTGGTTTACACGACGATTCCTTAACATCACTATTATTTAACTCTAGAGATGAAACACCGTTATTAGTTGGCAAGATCATATCAGTAATATCTTCATCTGAATCACTTATATCAATGCACTTTCCTAGCATAGTTTCCATGCTTAATTGTGGAGGTTTCGGCTTCTTTTCTATCCCATTCATTACAGATGAGCTTATATCATCCACTGAAATAAATTCACTCAAGGGGCCCACAACCTTAACATTGGATGAAGTAAGCTTGGACAAATTATTTTCACTAATAAATTTTCCTTCCGAATAATCATTTATGAATGGTTTTTTTACATGTTTTCTCTTTCCTACTATTACATGTATAGTGCAATCTTCTGGCCCCTTTTTATGTTCTGCTTTCAGCTTCTTAAACGAAACTTTTTCTTTACGGAACCCCTGCTTTGATTGTGGATGCAGGCCATTTTCATTTTTCTGTGAACTGGAATTGTTAGCTATTCTCTTAACAAGCAAATTTATGTCCACATAATCAGTATTAGGATCTGCATGTAAAATATAATCCAGTATTTGCTTCTCAGTCTCTAAACATTTGCTTTTGAATTTGTAAGCAGAAGTAAGATCGTTCAAGCATGGATTACATAATACAGAGTTTTTTACCACACCAACTCTCTGAAATTTAAAATTTGCTTAATGATTTTACAATGAAGAAGCTTTTTTAGCATGATTTGATCATTTGTACCTACCATTTCAGGTACACAGGCTTGCAATTGTGATCTAATCAGTACCGCAACTGAGCTTGGATCATGCCCGTCAAGTTGGAAAAACAACGAGTCCCTTGGAATACGATGGAGACAAGTTCTGCAAAATCTATCCATCTAAAAAGTTTTTTAATAAATGCTCCTAGGGCTGGAATTACAATTCAAGCACCGATTTCGTGGTATATAAAAAAATAACCTTGGTCTTTATTAATTAGCCGGCAATAAAGTGTTTTCATAGCTTTTATCATCGTGGAATCGTTGCCATGTGATCCTCTACGTTTCCAACTGCTTACAATGTTACTGCTAATCTACATATAAATTTCTTGAATACTTACAGTTTCTACCTATTTTATAATATACTTACGCGCAAATTGTTTACCAGCATGTAGTGTTTTGATGTACATGTCCATGTTTACACTTTGTTATCTTTTAGGTTATCTCTGTATTTATGGACGTGCTGTAGACAGTGGCGTAACAAAATGGAAAGTGTTAAAATATGACAAAGATATTATCTATACCAAATTTTATCATTTTTTCACTTATGGTTTCCGAGATATTAAATTAAACTCATCTTTAGAAGCTGACAGTTAAGGGGCTCTATCTCCCTTAGTATACACTTTTTCAAATAATTTTATTGATGATTTTCGTCTTTATTTTTCTTGATTTATATGCTCTCAAACGTTGATTAACTATTATAGAAACACGTTGTATATTATAATTTTTCTTTCTTTATTATTGTTTTTTCACAGAGTTTATAATAAAAACTCTTTAACTGTTAATTACTTTAATGTTTATTGATGTAGTATATCAATAATGGCAAAATACCTATAAATCGAATGCACAATGTTAATTGCCTATGTTCGACTTTAAGAGTGGGCACCCGGTATATAAAATTCGAACAAATTTTTAACATCTCAAAAATGCTCTACATTTAGTTGCTTAACTAGGCTTATAGTTGCTTTTTGCTTCTTGTAAGGATATTGTGCATCCCCTCCGCCTCAGGGCCCATCTTGAAACATACGTTTGAGTATTTAATAATAACGCAGGAAATTAACTAGGCCTGATCCATACCCAAGCTATATATAAAATTCGAACAAATTTTTAACATCGCAAAAATGCTCTACACTTAATTGCTTAAGTAGACTACAAAGTGATTTTTTAAAAAGTCAATTGCAGTAGCCTAGGGATTATCCCGTCTATATTAAGCTTTAGAATCTGACAATATGAAAATTGTAACAGAAAGAAAGAAATCTTGACGAAAAGTCTGTAATTTACTTACCTTAATAAATTACAAATCAGTTGCAACTAAATACTTGTTCATTTTCACATTTTGTTGGGTCAAAATTTTTAACTACCTGAACTGTCACACAGTTTGACATACAGGTAAATGTCATTCAAAGCTCATTACAGCTGACTGCAGACGGAATAGCTTTTTTTCTAGGCTTGCTGCAATTGACTTTTAAAAAATCACTTTGTATTAGTTGTTGTTGCATTTTATAAG